>CM077644.1:8439280-8441780 GCA_039707465.1 Rhabdophis nuchalis | reverse complement strand
ATACAAGACAATAGCAGAGTTGGAAGGGAAAAAGTAAATCTTTAGTTTCTGGCGGAAGGAGCGGAGGTCCGTGGTTTGTTCTGAGTTCGGGGGGTAGGTCGTTCCAGAGGGTTTGGGCCCACCACAGAGAAGGCCCTTCCCCTGGGTGTCGCCCGCTGGCATTGCCTAGTGGACGGCACCCGGAGACGTCCCTCTCTGTGGGAGCGAATCGGCCGAAGGGATGTGTGGGGTAGGATACGATCCCGAAGATAACTAGGTCCCGTGCCATGGAGCGCTTTGAAGATGATAACCAGCACCTTGAAGCGCACCCGAATTGTGGAATTTGTTTTAGAATGGTAATTTCTTTATCTTGATATCCTAAAGGTCCACACACCCACACCCCCGCCCCAACATGGCTCTCTTCATCAATTGGAACTTGGAGCACTACCTTGCATCAGCCTCTGATTTACTTTTGGGTGCTATTTGGAATGCTGACAAGAAGGGGGGTGGGCAGTGGTGGGTTTCAAATTTTTTAGAACCTACTCTGTAGGTGTGGCCTATTTTGTGGGTGTGGCTTGGCAGTCATGCGACAGGGTGGGAGTGGCCACCTTTTAAAATGTGGTGAAACTCATTTAACAACTCTCTTGCTTAGCAACCAAAATTTTGGACTTAATTGTGATGATAAATTCTTTCTTTCTTTCTTCTTTCTTTCTTTCTTTCTTTCTTTCTTTCTTTCTTTCTTTCTTTCTTTCTTTCCTTCCTTCCTTCCTTCCTTCCTTCCTCCTTTCCTTTCCTTTTCTTTCCTTCCCGTTGGGTCACTGGCAGCGGCAGGCCAGATTTACTTCCAGGTACGCCGGTGGAACCCCCTCTCACTGGTTCTCTAAATTTCACCAACCGGCTCTTGCGAGTAGGTGCGAGCCTGCAGAAACCCACCACTGGTGGTGGGGGGTTCAAACGATTTCCCAAAGCCCAAAAGTTGATGAAATCAAGCTCATCGCGATCCCTGGGTCTACCGTTTCTGCGAACAAGCAAGGCCCCGTCCCTTGTTAGGCTTGCAATCAAAGACTCCTCGCAGCCCGACCCGCCACCCACCAGGCGGCTAAGCTTACTTTCAAGAAGCAGCCTCCGCTTCATTAGATCAGGATCTAATGGATTCGGTGCGCAAGCCGCTGATTGGGAAAGCAGCCTTGATTTATCAAGCTGAAAGAAATTCGTAATCCCGGAGGCGAAGCCGCGTTCCGCCTTTTGCAGCCGAAGACGCTTCGGGAGAAAGCAAATAGGTTATCGCGAAAGGGGTTTTTTTTCCCCTGACTCACCGCCAGGTACACCGAATCTGAGCTTGTGAAAGCAGGCGGACGAATAAAAACGCAATTATGATGTGTTCCTTTTCAAGAGCTTTGGAGGGGCTTGAGTGGCGGGCAAACAATGCCCTTGAATGAGCTTTGAGACCGGATCAATAAAGCTGCAACCTCTCCAGCAATGCCTCCTGTTGAAAGGTAAGTCAATAAGGCCACTTTTGGACAAAGGCCCAATCACCTCTTGCGTCATTTCAGTCCGGGCTTACATTCATGTTGAGAAAATCCAGGGTCGGCAGGAGGAAAAAGGGAGAGAGAAAGCAACAGAACAGTTTCAAAATGACCAGCAGGGGTCTGCAAAGTCGGCTCTTTTAAGACTGGTGGACTTCAACTCCCAGAATTCCCCAGCCAGCATGGCTGGCTGGGGAATTCTGGGAGTTGAAGTCCACCAGTCTTAAAAGAGCCGACTTTACAGACCCCTGAGTCCTAGGGCAGTGATGGCGAACCTTTTTTGGCTCGCGTGCCAAAAGCGGGGGAGCGCAGGGGGGGTCGTGCATGGGCGTGCCACACCCATAATGCTATGTGCGTGACCCCCTGCTTTTGGCGTGCTTTTTTCGCCCTCCCCAGGCTCCAGAGGCTTTCCTGCAGTGGTGGGTTTCAAATTTTTTTAGAACCTACTCTCTAGGTGTGGCCTATTTTGTGGGCGTGGCTTGGCAGTCATGTGACAGGGTGGGAATGGCCAACTTGTAAAATGTGGTGAAACTCATTTAACAACGCTCTTGCTTAGCAACCAAAATTTGGGCTCAATTGTGATGATAAATTCTTTCTCTTTCTTTCTTTCTTTCTTTCTTTCTTTCTTTCTTTCTTTCTTTCTTTCTTTCTTTCTTTCCTTTCTTTCTTTCTTTCTTTCTTTCTTTCTTTCTTTCTTTCCTTCCTTCCTTCCTTCCTTCCTTCCTTTCCCTTTCCTTTCCTTCCCATTGGGTTACTGGCAGCAGCAGGCCAGACTGACATCTGGCTCGGCCGGTGGAACCCCCTCTCACCGGTTCTCTAAATTTCCCCATCCGGCTCTTGCGAGTAGGTGCAAGCCTGCAGAAACCCACCACTTGCTTTCTAGGAGCCTGGGGAGGGTGAAAACAGCCCTCCTCCCACCTCCAGAGGCTTCAGGAGCTTCCCTGAAGACTCCAGAGGGTGAAAAACAGCCTCAAAAGACGGCCTAAATCAGCTGT
>CM077644.1:8141761-8434261 GCA_039707465.1 Rhabdophis nuchalis | reverse complement strand
ATAGCTGGCTGGAGAATTCTGGACATTGAAGTCCACAAGTCTTAAAGTTGCCAAGTTTGGGAACCCCTGTTCTAGCTGAACCCCCTGCTCAAGCAGGAGACCATAGGCAGGGATGGCTGACCTTTTTCTCGCCGTGTGCCAAAAGCATGTAAACTTGCACACGGCACCCATACTTCAATGCGCAAATGACCCCCTGTGCATGCATACGTGACACCCCCCGTGCTTGCCCCCATGCATGGGTCCCGCCCCCAAGCATCCACATGTGCTTCAGAGGTGGGTTAATAATAACTGGTTAGATTGTTTTAGAATATCCTTGAAGGATTATTACAATAATACAATATAGCAGAGTTGGAAGGGACCTTGGAGGTCTTCTAGTCCAACCCCCTGCCTAGGCAGGAAGCCCTATACCATTTCAGACAAATGGCTATCCAACATCTTCTTAAAGACTTGCAGTGTTGGGGCATTCACAACTTCTGGAGGCAACTTCTGTTCCACTGATTCATTGTTCTCACTCTCAGGAAATTTCTCCTCAGTTCTAAGTTGCTTCTCTCCTTGATTAGTTTCCACCCATTGCTTCTTGTCCTGCCCGCAGGTGCTTTGGAGAATAGCTTGACTCCCTCTTCTTTGTGGCAACCCCCGAGATATTGGAAGGCTGCTATATGCGAGACCGTCTCCTGCCCCATACATCCCTTTTAGACCAATACGCTCCCACAGAGAGGGCCTTCTCAGGGTGCCGTCGGCTGGACAATGCCGACTGGCGACACCCAGGGGAAGGGCCTTCTCTGTGGCGGGCCCTGCCCTGTGGAACGACCTCCCCCCTGAACTTCGTACCATCACCGACCTCCGCCTCTTCCGCCAGTGTTTAAAGACACACCTCTTTCATCAAGCCGGCCTAACATAACCTCCTCTGGGATTTTAATTGGTTTTTAGCGCAGGACAGGTATTTAATAGGTTTTTAAATTTTTTATTACGATTTTGTATGTATTATAAATTCCTGTGCGCCGCCCTGGGTCCTTTTGGAGAAGGGCGGGATATAAATCTAATAAATAAATAAAAATTAAAAAATCATGTCTCCCCTAATCCTTCTTTTTATTAAACTAGACCAGGGGTCCGCAAAGTTGGCTCTTTTAAGACTGGTGGACTTCAACTCCCAGAATTCCCCAGCCAGCATGGCTGGCTGGGGAATTCTGGGAGTTGAAGTCCACCAGTCTTAAAAGAGCCAACTTTGCAGACCCCTGAACTAAACCTACCCAGTTCCTGCAACCGTTCTTCATATGTTTTAGTCTCCAGTCCCCTAATCCTCTTTGTTGCTCTTCTCTGAACTCCAGGAGCGCTGGATACCATTTCAGTACAGTGCTCCAGAGGGCCCACCCACCCACCCAAGCTCCTCACCTATCTTTTAAGGCTTCTGCGCTTCCGCGCACATGCATGGTGCATACAGTGCCTATGGAACACTCTGCCGATCAGCTGGCGTGTCGCTGGCAACTGCAATGCTGCAGGGTGTTAATTTTGGATGTTAATTTTGCATCCGGTTCATCGAACCAGTTGTTGCTAAGACTGGCTGGCCACGCCCAACCCATTCTGCCCCTCTCAGGAATCTTCCCGTGGCCCGTTCATCATGGGAGGTAAGTGCAGGGCATGCACGGAGGCTCTGGGAGGCCAAAAAATAGGCCCCCTGGAAGCCCGGAAACAGGCCCATAGCGGTTGGAATGGTTTTAGGTTTAGGTTTTATTAATTTTTTATACCGCCCTACTCCCGAAGGACTCAGGGCGCTGTACAGCCAAAGTAAAACAGATATATAAAAGTTTAAAAAGTTTTTAAAAAAACATATTAAACAATTTGCCCTCAAAATTTTAAAAAAAACAAACAAACCCCGATTAAAATTAATAAAAATTCGTAATTTAAAAATCATTTTTACACCAGCCTGGCTTGTTGGGAAAACAAAGGTTTTGAGAGCACGGCGGAAGGTGCGTAAATCAGGGATAGTTTTTAATTCCGGGGGAAATTTGTTCCAGAGGACAGGAGCTCCCATGGAGAAGGCTCTCCCCCCTGGGTGTCGCCAGTCGACATTGTTTAGTCGACGGCACCATGAGTAGACCCTCTCTATGAGAGCGTAGTGGCCGGTGGGAGGCTCTCGGTGGCAGAAGGCGATCTCGTAAGTAGATCTGGGATAGACTGGGTTCCGGAACCCACCATTGAGCTCACCCCTGAGCAACACTCATGGTTTGGAAGAGTAATTTCCATAAATCCACTCACTGACCCATTTATCATTGGTTGGATTCCGCCCCCACCCAGCCTTTATGCTCTAATTAACAGTTCCTGCTTGCAACACTTAAAAGCCGCTATCAGCATCAAGGCAAAATAAATCATTTTTTAAAAAAAAACCTTTCTGGTTTGCATTCATAGATGGTCAAAGGCCTCTACTACTTTGCTAATTGCCCATATATTATTGTGCAGCTTGGGATGGAGTATTTATTTACACTGAAAGGGGGGCCATTGATTTACAGAACGGCTGTTTTGTTTTTCTTGCAAGACTCTGCCCTGCTTCAAACTGGCCCCTGCCTTGAGGCTGACCTTGCCAGCTGGAAAGCGGAAAGCCTGGGTTTGAGACCAGGGGTGGGATTCATCCGGTTCGCACCAGTTCGGGCATCCAGTTCGTCAACCGGGTTATTGCAAAGACTGGCTGGCCCCACCCAACCCATTCTGCATCCAGAGAGGAAAATATGGAAATTAATCCCTTTCCCCCTATATGAATTTAAATGAGGATCTACACCAGTGCTAGGTTTCAATTTTTTATTCTACTGGTTTGCTTGGGTGTGATCCGGGGCATACTGGCAGAAACCCACCTCTGATTCACCTCTTCTAGTCATAGAAGAGGCATAGAATAATAGTAATAATAGGAAGGGACCTCAACGGCCGTCTAGTCCAGGAGTCTGCGAGGTTGGCTCTTTTAAGACTGGTGGACTTCAATACTCTAGAAAGAATGCAGAGAAGAGCAAGAAAGACGATTAGGGGACTGGAGGCTAAAACATATGAAGAACGGTTGCAGGAACTGGGTATGTCTAGTTTAATAAAAAGAAGGACCAGGGGAGACATGATAGCAGTCTTCCAATATCTCAGAAGAGGGAGTCAAACTATTCTCCAAGGCACCTGAGGGCAGGACAAAAAGCAATGGGTGGAAACTAATCAAGGAGAGAAGCAACTTAGAAAAAATTTCTTGACAGTGAGAACAATTAATCAGTGGAACAGAAGTTGTCTCCCGAAGTTGTGAATGCCCCAACCCTGGAAGTCTTCAAGAAGATGTTGGATAGCCATTTGTCTGAAATGGTATAGGGCTTCCTGCCTAGGCAGGGGGTTGGACTAGAAGACCTCCAAGGTCCCTTCCAACTATGCTATTGTATTATAACTTCTGTGCATCTCTAAAATGATTATTCATAGATAATCTCATTTTATAAATTTTAAATCAGAAAATTCATCATGTACCTTAATATCGGCACACTCAAATTCTCATCTAATATTCCAAATTTGGTCTATCTTCTTCTTCAAACATGTCTTTAAAACACAACCACCTAATGGCATCCATTGTCTATTCCCAACAAACATACACATATACGTAGAATAATATTCTAAAACCCTCTAACTAATTATTAAGCATCAAAATATAGCAATTTTCACTATCAGCCAGTATCAACTATAATTATTCCGTTACTCAGAACAAACCGGTTGTTGCAAAAACTGGCTGGCCACGCCCAACCCATTCTGCCCCTCCCAGGAATCTTCACGTGGCCCGTTCATCATGGGAGGTAAGTGCAGCGCATGCGCAGAGGCTGTGGGAGGGCAAAAATCCTGGAAGTCTGGAAACAGGCCCATTTCTGCCCTCTGGTGGCCAGGGAGGCTGTTTTCACCCTCCTGGAAGCTTGAGGGAAGCTTGGGGAGGGCAAAAACTCCTCCACCATGGTGCAGGAGGTTGAGTAGGCCATGTGCACCATGGCCACCACCACCCAGCAACCAGGCAGAGAACTGGTTGCTAACGTTTTTCAATCCCAATCCTGTTCGAGACCCGAGCGCTGCATGACAGGGTGAGCTCCTGTTACTTGTCTCATTTCCTGCTCATCTAGAAGTTTGAGCGCATGTGAAATTTGGGTCGCCACAATATTTTAAAAAATGTTGAGAGGCTGGGAAGAGCGCACTGAACACCAACCAAGATTATTAGGGGGCTGGAGGCTGAGACGTCCGAAGAACGATTGCAGGAATTTGGGAATCTCTAGTCTAGAAAAACGGGTTGGCCTATTCTCCAGAAAACCCTAGTGGAGGAGAAGAAGTAATGGATGGAAACTAATCAAGGAGAGAAGCAACCTAGAACTAAGGAGTAATTTCCTTACAGTGAGAATAATTAACCAGTTGGAGGAACAACTTGCCTCCAGAAGGTGTGGGGGCTCCAACACTAGAGGTTTTTAAGAAGAGATTGGACAAGCAATTGCGTGGGATGGTATAAGGTCTCCTGCTTGAGCAGGGGTTGGACTAGATGACCTCTGAGGTCCCCCCCCAACTCTATGATTCTATATTGTATGTCCTAAGGAGGAGGAGGAAGAGAAGAACAAAAAAAAAAGAGGAAGAGGAGGAGAACAAGGAGAACACGAAGAAGAAGAGAAGAACAAGAAAAGGAGGAGAACAAGAAGATGAAGAAGAAGACAAAGTAGAAGAAGAAGAAGAGGGGAAGAGGAGAACTAGAAGAAGATGAAGAAGTTGATGAAGAAGAAGAAGAGGAGGAAGAAGAAGAAGAGGGGGGGAGAACTAGAAGAAGATAAAGAAGATGATGATGAAGAGGAAAAGGAGGAGGAAGAAGAGGAGGAGGAGAAGAACAACAAGATGATGAAGAAGGCAAAGAAGAAGAAGAGGGGAAGAGGAGAACTAGAAGAAGATGAAGAAATTGATGCAGAAGAAGAAGAGGAGGAAGAAGAAGAAAAAGAAGAGGGAAGGAGGAGAACTAGGAGAAGATAAAGAAGATGATGATGATGAAGAGGAAGCGGAAGAAGAGGAGGAGGGGAACAAGAAGATGAAGAAGACAAAGAAGAAAAAGAAGAAGACGAAGAAGAAGAACAAGAAGAACAAGATGAAGACGAAAAAGAAGAGAACAAGAAAAGGAGGAGGAAGAGAACAAGAAGATGAAGAAGAACAAGAAGAGTCCCTTCGGGGAGAGGGGGCGGTCTAGAAATTTAATAAAATAAAAAATAAAATAAGAAGATGAAGAAGTCAAAGAAGAAGAGGAAGAAGAGGAAGAGGAGGAAGAGGAGGAGGAGGAGGGGGATGGAGAAAAACGAGAACAAGGACAGCAGAGGAAAGCTGGGAGGTTACTTCCCCTGAAGCATCGCCTTCTCCTTTCTTTTCGTGCACATTTTTCAAGCTAGAAACGAAATTGGAAGCATCCCCCTGCGATGTTGGATACAATACAGACCAATATTGTTAACCTGGTCATAAATTATAACCTTGTTTGAATGAATCTCTCCCGCGCGGTGCGGTTTTTCCCCGCTTTTTTTGTGGCTGCCTCCATTATTCGAGCCAGCGCAATTTGCCACCCATTTAAAGGAGACAATGAAAAAAAAAAGTCATTTGCTTTTCCAGTGATTTGCAAGGACCAGCCTGGCAGCTAATTAAAGGAAGGCGATTCATTTCTTATCTTGCATTATTTCATGTACGTTATGGAAATAAACAATGCACAATGAAGACTACAGCTAGTCCAGGATGCGGCCGCGTGGGCAATTTTGGGAGCCTCTAGGCATTCCCACGTGACACCACTCCTGCGCGAGCTGCACTGGCTGCCTGTGGCCTTTCGGGTGCGCTTCAAGGTGCTGATTACCATCTTTAAAGCGCTCCATGGCTCGGGACCTAGTTATCTGCGGGATCGTATCCTGCCCCATACATCCCTTCGACCGATTCGCTCCCACAGAGAGGGACTTCTCCGGGTGCCGTCCACTAGGCAATGCCAGCAGGCGACACCCAGGGGAAGGGCCTTCTCTGTGGCGGGCCCAACCCTCTGGAATGACCTACCACCCGAACTTAGAACAACTACGGACCTCCGCTCCTTCCGCCAAAAGTTAAAGACCTACTTCTTCCATCAGGCTGGCTTGGCCTAATCTACCTTGCCAGCCTTCAGTCTGAATGTTTAAATTGTTTTAATCGGGATTTTAAGGGGTATAGTTTTAAGGATTTTAATGATTTTAGCGCAGGGTTACAGTTTGTTTAATTGGATTTTAAATATTTATAATCTGTTTATGTTTATATGTTTTTTTAATTTCCTGTGCACCGCCCCGAGTCCCTTCGGGGAGAGGGTGCGGTATACAAATTAAATATTGATTGATTGATTGTTTGACACACACACACCCACACAGGATAAACTGGTGATTTCCCCCCGAGTCTTAAAAACTCTCAGCTATGTCCAGTGACTAATAAGGCATGTGTAAGGTTTCCTAAAAATGCCCTAATTGATTCATGAGTATCGAGTCAAGTTTCAATACAAAACTAGTCATTTATTGGGTGCTCCATTAGGCAATATACTGTTCACAGTCAAGCCTGTGCTTTGTTTTATTTTCTTCTGGCCTTTACCCCTGTTCCTTCCCTCCCCTCAGTCTGTGTCATAAATCACATTCCCCTATGAGGTGCACCCCTCCGAAGCCTGCTGCAGTAGCCTGCTGCAGTAATCTGAGATCCGACTTCAGCTGACATGCGTGGAATGCAGTCCTCCCTTCACTTACTATGACAACGTTGAGAGTTGACAGCATGCAGGTAGTCCTTGACTTGCGCCCACAACTGAGTCCAAATTAAGAAAGCCGGTTGTGAAATGAGCTTTGCCCCATTTTTTCCAGCCTTTCTTGTCACTGTGGTTAAGTGAGCAAGTTAGTAACATGGTCGTTAAGGAGGTCTAGCTTTCCCATTGCTTGTCAGAAGGTCTCAAAAGGGGATCGCGTGACCCCCGGACACTGCGACCGTCATCAATATGAGCCAGTTGCCCAAAAGGTCTGAATTTACATCACGTGACAGGAGGATGCTACAGCGGTTGTAAGTGTGAAAAACGGTCATTTTTTTCAGTGGTGGTGTAATTTCGGTCAAAATAGTCAAAGATTATTTGTAGTAACCAAAGATACGACCAAGTACCCATTTTGTTTCCAGTCATCTAACTCTCTTTCTCTCTATCTCCATCTCTCTATCTCTCTATCTCCATGCCTGTCCGTCTGTCTATTATCTATTATCTATTTATTATCTATTATCTACCTACCCACCTACTTGTTTGTCTGTCCGTCCGTCCGTTCATCCACCCACCCACCCACCCATCTATCATCTACCTACTGTATCTTTCTCTTTCTCTGTCTGTCTGTCTATCATCTGCCTGCCTGCCTGCCTGCTTTTCTTTCTATCTATCTATCTATCTATCTATCTATCTATCTATCTATCTATCTATCTATCTATCTATCTATCTATCTATTTTTCATCTACCTATCTACCTACCTACCATCTAAATACTGTATCTATCTGTCTTTCTGTCTTTCTGTCTATCTACCTACCTACCTATCATCCATCCATCCATCCATCCATCATCTATCTATCTATCTATCTATCTATCTATCTATCTATCTATCTATCTATCTATCTATCTATCTATCTATCTATCTTTCTATTTTTCATCTACCTACCTACCTACCTACCTACCTACCTACCTACCTACCTACCTACCATCTAAATACTGTATCTATCTGTCTTTCTGTCTACCTACCTACCTATCATCCATCCATCCATCCATCCATCCATCCATCCATCAATCCATCTATCTATCTATCTATCATCCACCTACCCACCCACCCACCCACCCACCCACCTCTCTCTCTCTATCTCTCTCTCTCTCTCTCTCTCTCTCTCTCTCTATCTCTATCTCTATCTCTATCTCTATCTCTATCTCTATCTCTATCTCTATCTCAAACTAAAACAGGCAAACTTTGGTTGCTAGGCCTTAAAGTGAGGCCCAAGTTCCAAATTTAGCGGAAAACAAGTAATACATATTTCATTTTTTTCTCATGATTCAACATGCTTTATGCAGCCATCTAGCAGGGAAGGGAACATTCACCCAATTGGTCTAATGAATCATTTTGAGCGCTTCAGGTAATACGAGCTTGCGATATCTGCACAGTAAATTGCACTATTATATAGCGCAATTAATTTCCCCACCGATGCTGGTTTTGGGGTTTTTTGACCCCACGAGATGGGCTGCGTAGAACGGGGACAGGCAGCAAATAAATCTTGGAATTCTTTTTTTTTTTTTTTTAAACCTACAAGCAATTGACTGGTGGATGAGATATTTCAACTGGCGGTAGGAATCTTTGAATTGACAAATATGGATGGTTTTTTGGGGTTTTGTTCCACAAAGAGCTGAGGTGTTTTTAACTAGCAGCTAAGTTCTTTTGAAAATGGTGAGCCAGGTTTTTTTAACTGATGGTCAGGCCAAAGGTGCTTTTTTCAAAAGGCAACTGGACTTTCTGGTTTTTTCCTTTGAAGAGGTTTCACTTCTCATCAGTGGTGGGTTTCAAAATCTTTTAGAACCTCTTCTGTAGGTGTGGCCTGCTTCGTAGGAGTGGCTTGCTGGCCATGTGACCGGGTGGGAGTGGCTTGCCGGCCATGTGACTGAGTGGGAGTGGCTTGCCAGCCATGTGACTGGGTGGGAGTGGCTTGACAGTCATGTGACTGGGTGGGCGTGGCCAACTTGTACAATGTGGTGAAACTCACTTAACAACGCTCTTGCTTAGCCACCAAAATGTTGGCTCAGGAACTCTTGCATTTGAAGCACGCAAGTCTTAAAGCTGTCAAGTTCCAAGACCCTTGCACCCCTAACCATAAAAGAAACCCCAGGGGTGTTCAAACTTGACAGCTTTAAGACTTGTGGACTTCAACTCCCAGAATTCCTCCTCCAGTCATGTTGGCTCAGGAACTCTGGCATTTGAAGCACCCAAGTCTTAAAGCTGTCAAGTTACAAGACCTTTGCACCCCTAACCCTTTAGAAAAAAAACCCAGGGGTGTTCAAACTTCACAGCTTTAAGAGTTGTGGACTTCAACACCCAGAATTCCTCCTCTTGCTCTTCCTCTTGATGATTGGCAGGGGGAGGGAGCTGGAACCGGTACTAAACAGCAATGGAGATTTGGGGAACCTCTTCTATAGAAGAGTTTAGAACTGGCAGGAACCCACCCCTGCTTCTCATCCAAGAAGCTTCTTCAACTCTGACAGGATAGAATGGAAGGATTTATACCAGAGGTGGTTTTCTACCGGTTCGGCCTGGTTCGGTCCGGTTCGGCCAAGTAGATAGTAACTCAGCCTGCCATGCCCCTGAACCAGTTCTCTTGGAAGCGCCACAGGTGCCGCCATCTTGTTTTTTGCTTCTGCGCATGCGCAAAAGCCATTTTTTTAGTACTGTGCATGCCCCAAACTGATTCTCCAGGCAGCGTGGTAGGTGCTGCCATTTGGGTTTTCGCTTCTGTGCATGCATGCACAGAACAATTTTAATTGCACTGCACATGCGCGCATAGCGCACATCATGGGCGCATGGGCGCGGAGCACGCCCACGAGTGAACCGGCAGTAGTGTCTACTGGAATGCACCTCCGTTGTACTGCAATTCCCTGGCCTGCGGCCAACAGTTAGAAATCTCGGAAATTCACCTACTCCCCCAGAGATTTGGAAATTATTATTTTTTGAAGAAATTATTAGCGCCATCATTCAGTAGACCGATGTAAAAATTAGAGAAGAAAGATTGAAGTTGAAGGATGGAGAAATAAAAAGGGAATTTGATAGAGAACAATACGTTTTTTTTTTTTGCTTTACTGCCCTATATATCAATTTTTAGATCCAATCATGAAAACAGCAAATGTCTTTTGGCTACTGAGGTCATTATGAGCTCATGTCTGTAATAGCATAGTCGAAATAGTGGGTCTGCGGTTAAGGGTTAAACGTGATTAGAGAAGGAACATAGACCATCAACCTGCAGAATAGTCCTGGGTATAATAATAAATAATAATAAATAATAATAATAATAATAATTTTATTTGTATACCGCGTCCTCTCCCCAAAGGGATTCGGAGCGGTGCACAGGGAAATTTAAAATGGCAATAGAAAATACATAAATAGAGTAAGTAAACACAAATTAAACTAAAATTATCCCTGCGCTAAAATCCCCAATTATAAATTGACTAAAAACCCCTAAAATCCTATTAGACGGAAGACTGACCTAGGCCAGCCAAGCAGAAAAAGTGTGTTTTAAGTTTTTGACGGAGGTCCGTAGTTGTTCTAATTTCGGGGGGAAGGTCGTTCCAGAGGGCTGGGCCCGCCACAGAGAAGGCCCTTCCCCTGGGCGTCGCCCGCTGGCATAGCCTGGTGGACGGCACTCGGAGAAGCCCCTCTCTGTGGGAGCGAATCGGCCGTAAGGATGTATGTACAATACAATAGCAGAGTTGGAAGAGTTGGACAATGCCGGCTGGCAACTCCCAGGGGAAGAGCCTTCTCTGTGGCAGGCCCCGCCCTCTGGAATGACCTGCCCCGCGACCTCCGTACAATCACGGACCTTCGCCTCTTCCGTCGAGCATTAAAAACATACTTCTTTCATGTGGCCGACCTGGCATAGCTGTTATGGCTGATCTTAGTCTGGGTTTTAATTATGTTTTTTAGCACCGGTTTACAAAATTCGATTTAATTCATTTTTAATTATTTTGATTGTATTTATTATTTTATTATTTTTATTATCCCTGTGCACCGCCCTGAGTCCCGTCAGGGAGAGAGGGCGGTATAGAAATAAAATAAAATAAAATAAAATAAAATAAAATAAAATAAAATAAAATAAAATAAAATAAAATAAAATAAAATAAAATAAAATAAAATAAAATAAAATAAAATAAAATAAAATAAAATAAAATAAAATAAAATAAAATAAAATAAAATAAAAAAATAAAATAAAATAAAATAAAATAAAATAAAATAAAATAAAATAAAATAAAAATATAAAGTATGGAATTTGTTTTATCAATGGTTAGATAAAAGAAATCAGGATTCATAATATATAAAAGAATTTCAAGAAATAAAAGTCAATCGTTATGAAGGGTAGATATTGTAATAAGCGGCGATTATGTTATCTTAGAAAGATATTTTCTATATTAACTAGGTTATTAATGAGATACATATATAATGGAAAATTTGGATAACCTTTTGGTTTTATATAGAGAAAATATTATGGGTGTTTGATTAAGTGATGTATTTTATAGTAGTAATGTACTTGCTAATGACAATTGAGAACAATGTTATAAAGCAGGAATTTATGGAGAACTTTCCTTTTTTTCTTTTTACCTGTTGAATAACTATAGAAAAAGATTAATTTTTGACAAATACTATGTGTTACTATACAGATAATTAATTATCAGGTATGAAATCAAGAAAAAGAAAGTCTTAATTCCATACATATATATATATATATATATATATATATATATTTAAACTTAATAATGATGATATATTGGGTTACACTGGATGGAAAATTAATAACTACATTTGTAATTGTAAAGACTGACGCACAAAAACTTATGACCGAACGACATGTTATACAAAGTTGAAAATGACTGAATGTTTTTACTTGTTTTTTATGTTGAAAATAAAAATTTATTCAAAAAAAAAGGGTGATTTTACAACCACAGACCTTGATCAGGCTTGGAGAGCTGCCAGGCCGATATCTTCCAAACGCCACGCTGTAGCAGCAATTACTTGGCAAGGAGTCTCTGAGAGTCAGGAAGAAATCTTCACACTAATTCAGCAAACGAATGGTCTCCTGCAAACTCCACTCCCCTTTCGCTCCTCTTTTATTTCCTCTGGGAGGGGTCGTTCGCCGTCCACCTGTGGCCTTACTCCCAAGTCGACTCCTGTTCTTTAGCTCAGGGGTCCCCAACCTTTTTTGCACCAGGGACCGGTTTCATTTTAAAGAAAATTTTGCGGACCGGCTGGCCTAGAGGAGGAGAGGGGGAGGGGGAGCATGCACACGTGGGGGGGGGGGAGTCGGCTCACTTGGCCCTCTAGGGCAGTGGTGGGCAAACTTATTAGTCAATAGAGCCAAATATCAACAGTACCACTACTGAAATTTCTTTTGAGAGCCAGAAGGTGTGGCCTTTTTTGTGGGAGTGGCTCAGTTGTCATGTGACCCATGGCCAACTTGGAAAATGTGGTGAAACTCACTAACGGTCTTGCTTAGCAACCAAAATTTTGGGCTCAATAGTGGTCATAAGTTCTTCCTTCCTTCCTTCCTTCCTTCCTTCCTTCCTTCCTTCCTTCCTTCCTTCCATTTCTGGCTGGTCTTTGGTCTTCTGAAGATGGTAAAAATGGATTTATGGGCACTCGTTATATATAAAGGCAGCCCATGACTCTTTCGGATGCTGGTTTGAATCCAGGAAATGACTCAGAGGATGTGATTCCTTTGAAATGACCGCTGGGAGAAAAATAGATCTTTAACCTGGTTAACTAAACAGGTAGCTTGAGGTGGAAGGAAATAGGAAAATAGATTTCTTCCTTTCCTTTCCTTTCCTTTCCATTCCTTTCCATTCCATTCCCTTCCATTCCTTTCCATTCCATTCCATTCCTTTTCATTCCATTCCTTTCCTTTCCTTTCCTTTCCATTCCTTTCCATTCCTTTCCTTTCCATTCCTTTCCTTTCCTTTCCATTCCTTTCCATTCCATTCCTTTCGATTCCCTTCCTTTCCTTTCCATTCCTTTCCATTCCTTTCCTTTCCATTCCTTTCCATTCCTTTCCTTTCCTTTCCATTCCTTTCCTTTCCATTCCTTTCCTTTCCATTCCTTTCCATTCCTTTCCTTTCCTTTCCATTCCTTTCCATTCCTTTCGATTCCCTTCCTTTTCTTTCCTCTCCATTCCTCTCCATTCCTTTCCTTTCCTTTCCATTCCTCTCCATTCCTCTCCATTCCTCTCCATTCCTTTCCTTTCCTCTCCATTCCTCTCCATTCCTTTCCTTTCCATTCCTTTCCATTCCCTTCCTTTCCTTTCCTTTCCTTTCCTTTCCATTCCTTTCCATTCCTTTCCTTTCCATTCCTTTCCTTTCCATTCCTTTCCATTCCTCTCCATTCCTTTCCATTCCTTTCCATTCCATTCCTTTCGATTCCCTTTCTTTCCTTTCCTTTCCTTTCCTTTCCATTCTCTCCATTCCTTTCCATTCCTCTCCATTCCTTTCCATTCCTTTCCTTTCCTTCCTTCCATTGCCTCCCTCCCCCTCCCTCCCTTCTTTCCTTCCTTCCCTCTTACCCTCCATCCCTCTTTCTTTTTCTTTCTTTCTTTCCTTCCTTCCTTCTTTCACTGCTCCCTTCCTCCTCCCTCCCCCTTCTTTCTTTCACTCCCTCCCTCCCACCCTCCATTCATCTTTTTTCCTATTTTTATTTCTTTCTCCTTCTCTGTTTCTCTCTCTCTCTCTCCTCCCCCCTCCCCATCTGTCACTCTGTGTGTGTGTGTGTGTCTGTGTCGGTGTGTGTGTCTGTTTCCCTCTCTCTCTCTTTCTGTCTCTCTAAGTCTGCCTCTCTGTGCGTCTGCCATTCTCTCCCTCCCTCCACCCGGGGAAGCAGCATGTCGGTTGCGGAGGTTATCCCGCAGCGAGCGGACAGAAGACCCAAGCTGCGGCTAGTGCAGGCGAGGAGGGGCCAGCATGTCGACTGGGAAGGTTATCCCGCAGCGGGCGGGCGGGCGAAGGACCCAAGCTGCGTGCTGCCGAAGCCGTCCGGGGCTGGGCGTGCGGCGCCCGGATGGCTTTGGCGGCACGCAGCTTGGGTCCTTCGCCCGCCCGCTGCGGGATAACCTCCCCAGTCGAGATGCTGGCCCCTCCAGGAAGCCCCGGAAAGTGCAGGGCGCTGAGGTGGCCGTCGGAAGGAGGCGTGGAGGCGCGCTCGCCCATCCTCTGCCCAGGGCGCTGCTCCCTCCTCCTCGCCGGCCCTGCGGCCCGGTTCCTATGAAGCCGCGGACTGGCACCGGTCCGCGGACCGGGGGTTGGGGACCCCTGCTTTAGCTGTTCCCTTCGTCTGAAAGCTCTGCGCATGCGCACACTGGGAACAGGCTCCAGCTGTTCTTCTGCCTCACTGATCTCCAACTCTGAAGGCAGCTGAGAACTGGCATATGGTCCTGGCCCCCTCTCTGCCTCCGACACAGAGCCCACCTCAGAGCCTTCCCCAGACTCCAGGACTGGCCCATCTTCCTCCCCAACCTCCTCACTGTCCGACTCTGCTGCCAGCTCCTCTGATGGGCCATAACAACTTTTTCAGTGTCATCGTACCTATGAACAGTCACTGTGAACTGTTGTAAGTCGAGGACTACATGTCGAGGGCTGCACTGGCTGCCTGTGGCCTTTCGAGTGCGCTTCAAGGTGTTGACGACCATCTTCAAATCGCTCCATGGCTCGGGGCCTAGCTATATATGAGACCGCCTCCTGCCCCATACATCCCTTCGCGCGATCCGCTCCCACAGAGAGGGCCTTCTCTGGGTGCCGTGGGCCGGGCAATGCCAGTTGGCGACGCCCAGGGGAAGGGCCTTCTCTGTGGCGGGCCCGGCCCTCTGGAACGATCTACACACTATCTCGGACCTCCGCCTCTTCTGCCAACGTCTTAAGACATATCTATTCCAACAAGCCGGCCTGGCATAGCCCCCCGTTTCTGACTTTTTATATATAAATTGTAATTTGCAGGGTTTAAAATGGGTTTTTAGCACGGGTTTAATAATTTAATATGTTTTTAATGATGTATATTGTTGTTTTTTGTTATGGTTTTAATAATGCCTGTACGCCGCCCTGGGCCCTAACAAGGAGAAGGGCGGGGTATAAATCTGAAAAATAAAGAAATAAAATAATAAATAAATAATGTATCCTCAGTGGTGGGTTTCAAAATTTTTTAGAACCTCTTCTGTAGGTGTGGCCTGCTTTGTGGGAGTGGCTTGCCAGCTATGTGACCAGGTAGGAGTGGCTTGCTGGCCATGTGAGCGGGTTCGAGTTTGGCAGTCATGTGACTGGATGGGCATGGCCAACTTGTAAAATGTGGTGAAACTAACTTAACAACACTCTTGCTTAGCAACCAAAATGTTGGCTTAGGAACTCTGGCATTTGAAGCACGCCAAGTCTTAAAGCTGTCAAGTTCCAAGACCCTTGCACCCCTCACCCTTTAGAGAAAAAAACCCCAGGGGTGTTCAAACTTGACAGCTTTAAGACTTGTGGACTTCAACTCCCAGAATTCCTCCTCCAGTCATGTTGGCTCAGGAACTCTGGCATTTGAAGCACTCAAGTCTTAAAGCTGTCAAGTTAAAAGACCCTTGCACCCCTCACCCTTTAGAGAAAAAGACCCCAGGGGTGTTCAAACTTGACAGCTCTAAGACTTGTGGACTTCAACTCCCAGAATCCCTCCTCTCGCTCTTCCTCTGGATGATGGGTGGACGGGCGGGGGGAGGGAGCTGGAACCGGTTCTAAACGGCCCTGGAGATTTGTGGAATCTCTTGTATAGAAGAGCTTAGAACTGGCAGGAACCCATCCCTATGTATCCCTCCAAAAACTGACCCTGGCAAACCACGTTGATCCTGGCTTAAAGAAAACTTTGTGGCTGATGAAGTCACCGAGTCAGTCTGTTGGAGTGACGCTTTCTCTCCTTCGCAAACTGAACCTTAAGACAAAGAGGCGGTAAAAAAACCCTGAAGTGGTCAAAATTAGTTGTCTGAAGAGAATAATTGAGCCTTTATAATTTTGCTCATTAAGCTATTCCATTGGAGGCTCTTAGCTGGCAATCTGATAGAGAAACAGATGTAATTGCTGTAGACAAGCAGCACATTCAGCCCTGATGTCAGCTTATTAACATTCTAATAGCATTGAATGCTGGTGCCAAAATTTTTCAAGGGTGCATTTTAAAGAGTGTTGTTTTCTTCCCAATCAGAGGATAAAATTGTTGTCTGCTAGGCCAATCTGCCTCCCTCTGCCAGAGCACGTTGTGCTCCAGAATAAGAATAATAATAATAATTTTAAAAAAACAAACCCATTTGGTCAGTTTTATAACTGTGCCTCTCTTGTATTATTTTTAAGAAGAAGAAGAAAAATCGTACGCCATTGTTTTAATTGATTAGCTTGTTCCAATAAGAAGCGGGGCTTATTTTCCCCGACTGCTGAAGTCTGCTGTTTTGCAACATGTATTCATGGCTTTTTAAATGCATCTTTTTTCTGCTGCTCGGTTTTTGATGTTTTGGGATGGTTGCAAATCTTGAACTTAATTGTACAAAGTGGTATTAATAACCCTTCGCGTGATCTGGATTCTCTCCCTCTGTTGATGCAGCCTAGAAGTGGGTTGGCTTTTTGGGCAGCTGCTGCCCACGGCTGGCTCCTATTTCAATGGTTGTCCACTAGGACTCCAAGATCCCTCTCACAGTTGCTCCTATTGAGCCACACACCACATCTACTGTCCCTGGGCATTTGGTTTTTCTTGCCTTTTGTAGTTTTGTACTTTTGAAAACTTTTGTCTTTTAATTGGCCTCAGGCACCCATTATCACCTAAATAAAAAGCAGAAGGAGAAATAATGAAATCAAACAAGAATAGAGTAGGTTAGGTTAGGTTAGGTTAGGTTAGGTTAGGGAAGGGCAGGGCAGGGCAGGGCAGGGCAGGGCAGGGCAGGGCAGGGCAGAAAGGGAAGGGAAGGGAAGGGAAGGAACAGAATGCAGAAAATATAGAATGGAATGGAATAGAATGCAGAATAAAATAGAATAGAATGCAGAATAAAATAGAATGGAATAGGAATGGAATGGAATGGAATAGAATAGAGAATAAAATAGAATAGAATGCAGAATAAAATAGAATGGAATAGGAATGGAATGGAATAGAATAGAGAATAAAATAGAATAGAATGCAGAATAAAATAGAATGGAATAGGAATGGAATGGAATGGAATAGAATAGAGAATAAAATAGAATAGAATGCAGAATAAAATAGAATGGAATAGGAATGGAATGGAATGAAATGGAATAGAATAGAGAATAAAATAGAATAGAATGCAGAATAAAATAGAATGGAATAGGAATGGAATGGAATGGAATAGAATAGAGAATAAAATAGAATAGAATGCAGAATAAAATAGAATGGAATAGGCATGGAATAGAATAGAATAGAATAGAATAGAATTCTTTATCAGCCAAGTGTGATTGGAAACAGAAGGAATTTGTCAGGCCTGTTTCTTCGTTGACTCAGGAAAGACCACACTTAGACATTATTTTGAAATGTTAAGGCTCCTTTTACTAAGCTACGATAGCGTACAGACCAAGTAAAGCTGAGAATGAATAGTTTAGGCGCGAACAGAAAGTATTAAGCTTAAGCCCATCCCAATCCCCAAACCCCCCCTGTGCATTGTCCAATATGCAGCCATCTCCAACATCAGGTGGGCAGGTTTCACCATCCTGGAATGCAGGTCCGTTAAACAGGAGATAACACGAAACATCAACATTGTCCACCAGCAGAACACATTCACCCCAAACCCCCCACCCTCCCCGTTTCCATGGCAGCGAAGCAGGAACTAGCGAGACTGACATCCGGACCTCCTCCAGGAACAGCGGGAAATCCAGGGCAGCAATAGGCATACGAGAGGCTACACCTGAAAGAGAAGAAGGGAGAGACAAAACAACGGAGAGGAGAAAGAAAAAGAGTCAAGGTTTGTGTGGATACTTGGCATAAAACTGGCGTACCAGTTTAGGAGCTTTGAGATGCTCTTTATCCACCCATTCGTTGTGAGAAGGGGGGAAATCTTTCCACATGACTAGGAACTGAGTTTTATTTCTGCGGATTCTGGAGTCCAAAATGTCCCGCACCTCGTAATGATGATGACCATCCACCAAGGTAGGTGTAGGAGCATCAGGCAATCTTTTGCAGAGATGAGAGGTACGAGCAGGTTTCAGTAAGTGAACATGGAATACAGGGTATAGCCGCCGATAGGTCTTGGGGAGATCCAAACGGACCGACACAGAGCTGATAATTTTGGTGATCGTGAAAGGTCCAATAAATTTGGGACCCAGCTTCTTGCATTTTTGGGGGCTATCCAAATTTTTGGTAGATACATAAACCTGATCACCAACTTTGTAGGAGGGAGGGACTGCTCGTTTCTTATCAGCGTACAATTTGTGCGAGTCATGGGCATCGTTTAAAGTTTTCCGGAGAACCGGCCAAACAGAAGATAAGCGAGAGGACCATTCAGATAAAGAGGGAACCGTCGGCGAGACGTGAGGCAGTTCGGGTATGGGTACAAAGTCCTGTCCGTAGATGATTTCAAAGGGGGTCATATTCGTACTGGAGTGAACAGAGTTATTATACGCAACTTCGGCGTGTATGAGAAGATCAGCCCAATCATCTTGCTGGAAATTAATAAAGCAGCGTAAGTACTGTTCGAGGACGGAATTAACCCTCTCACAAGATCCATTCGTCTGAGGGTGGTAGGCGGAGCTTAAGCTTTGGGCGGAGCCAATCAGTCTCAACAACTCCTTCCAAAAATGGGAAGTAAATTGGGTTCCTCTATCGGAGATGATGCGTTGCGGGACGCCATGAAAACGATAGATATGGGAAACGAACAGACGGGCCAGAGATTTGGAAGAAGGAATTTTAGTACAGGGGACAAAATGAACTTGTTTAGAAAAAAGATCGGTAACTACCCAGATAACGGTATAACCCTGACTGGGCGGAAGATCAACTATAAAGTCCATTGAAATTTCCTTCCAAGGCCTTTCCGGGGTAGCCACAGACTGGAGAAGACCCTGTGGCTTACCCGGCGCACGTTTTGAAGCCGCACATACAGGGCAACTGGCAATATACGATTCAACATCTTTCTTCATTGATGGCCACCAGAACTGTCTCTTGATAAGATGAATAGTTTTAACGAAACCGAAATGACCAGCCAAACGTGAGTCGTGTGCTCGTTGCAAGACAAAAGGACGTAATGTAGCAGGAACATATATTTTAGAACCAATCCAGGGAAGATCGTCTCTGGTAGTACAGTCACCTGAATGAGTCGAATACCAATCATCAGTAAGTAATTCATCCTTAATACGAGCAATTAGGTCAGCAGGTGGAGTAGTTTGGACAGTAGTTTGGGCTATAGTAGATACTGGAGTAGCAGGTAAAGTGAGTGGCATTATCGGTTGTACAATGGTGAGCTTAGACACATCATATTGAGGCAATCTGGAAAGTGCATCAGCCATAAAATTTTTCCCCCCAGGAATGTATTTGAGGTGGAAATTGAAACGATGGAAATAATGAGACCAACGAAGTTGCCTTGGGGACAATTTCCGAGAGGAGGTAAGAGCTTCCAAATTTTTATGGTCCGTCCAGACCTCGAAAGGATGTGGGGCACCCTCAAGAAAATGTCGCCAAGTCATGAGAGCCCACCGAACAGCAAAAGCCTCCTTTTCCCAAATCGCCCAACCGCGTTCGGACGCAGTGAGTTTCCGAGATGTGTAAGCACAGGGTTGTAATTGGCCATGTTGATTGAGTTGCAACAGGACTGCGCCTACCGCGACATCACTAGCATCCGCCTGAATCACAAATGGGGAATTCACATCTGGGTGTTTAAGAACAGGCTCAGCCGCAAACAACCGTTTAAGCTTTTCGAAAGCGGCCTGACATTCCATCGTCCATTTGAGAGGGGTTCCTGGACGAGGCTTGCCTTCTCCTTTTGTTTTCAGAAGGTTTGTAATGGGCAAGGCAATATCAGCGAATGACGGAATAAATTGGCGGTAAAAATTCGCAAATCCTAAAAAACTTTGCAATTGTTTACGGGTACGGGGAGGGGCCCACTCCGTCACTGCCTTGACTTTAGCAGGATCCATTTCAATTCCCTCAGAGGAGATACGGTAACCCAAATAGTCAATTCTTTCCTGGTGAAACTCACACTTAGAGAGTTTGGCATAAAGTTCAGCGGAACGCAACTTATTTAATACGGAGCGCACTAGTTTAACGTGCTCGTCGTGTGTTTGCGAGTAGACGACGATGTCATCAATGTAAACAATAACTCCCTTGTAAAGGTGCTCGTGGAGAACCTCATTTATTAGTTGCATAAACACTGAAGGGGCACCTTGAAGACCGAAAGGGAGGACTTTGAATTGGAAACATCCGAGCGGACAGTTAAAAGCTGTCTTCCATTCGTCCCCCTCTTTGATCCTGACCCTGTAATAGGCTTCACGTAAGTCCAGCTTCGTAAAAATCTTACCGGTAGCCAGGTGAGCAAGCATGTCCTTCATGAGCGGAAGGGGGTAAATATTGTGTTCACAAATGGTGTTGAGATATGAATAGTCCTGTATTAATCTTAGAGTGCCATCTTTCTTTTCTCTAAACATAACTGGTGCAGCTACACGGGGCCTAGCTCGTTCAATGAAACCCCTTTGAAGGTTTTTATCGATGAATCTACGTAATTCCTCCATCTCCCGTGGGGTCATTGAATACATACGAGGTTTGGGTAATTGAACCCCAGGAAGAAAATCAATTGAACAGTCAGTAGCCCTATGAGGAGGAAGGGAATCACAAGATCTTTCACTGAAAGCATCCTTTAGGTCCCAATATTCTTTGGGAATTTTCTCCTCACCTGGTATGACCTCGGGTGATGGGAAATCCAATAAATGCGCAGCAGATTCAATATGGGGGGGTGGGTGATGGTGCGGAGGTTGATCAGTTTCTGATGGAAGAGAGGTATGTTCCGGGAGGGATAAAGGAATGCGCACCCAACCTTCCTTCCAGTTTATCAGAGGATTCCATTTTCGAAGCCAATTGACCCCCAAAATTACAGCATTATCTGCAATGGCAGTTACAATAAAGTTGATGGTCTCAGTATGGCCTGTGCCTATAGAGACATGAATTGGTTCGGTGATAAAAGATGCTGGGGTTCCCCCAGCTACAGAACCATCCATTTGGCAAAAGACTATGGGAGTTTTAAGGGTCTTAAGGTGAAAACCCATCGAAGACACGATGTCTTGGCTTATGAGACATTTTGAACACCCAGAGTCAATGAGAGCCTGCACATTGCATGTACGGCCAGTAGATGGAGCTAAAAGCTTTAAATTAATATAAAGGGGCCCGGAGCGATGACTCACCAGATTGTCGTCAGAAAAGTCTGAAGACGCCTCCCAATCGTCAGGGCCAGCGGTGGGCTGGTCAGCAGAGAGGTTGATGGGCTCCACCCCACTCATAGCCTGTTTGGCGCGCACAGTTGGCGTTCTAGGCTGTTTCCGGTCCAAGGAAGAAAGTGGGCGTGGAGGTGGTTTTGATCGGCATTTGTCTGCCCAGTGCCCTTCCTTCCCACAGCGATAACAGCTGCCTGAACGAGGCTGGGTTGTTCTCCCCTCCCCCTTTTGCATGCGTTTCTCCCTCGCAGGGGGGTGAGATTTGGGGCTATCTTCCTGTGCTTTTTTCTCCAAGCGGACTGGATCCTGCAAGTGGGCATGATCCAATTCGACATCCGAAGCTAGATCTATCCAGTCATTCAAAGTTTCGGGGCGAAATCTGTTCACACATGTTTGATAAATATCTTTATTCAGCCCTTCAATATAAATGTCCATTAGGGCTTGTTCACTATAACCAACCATAAACACTGATAGCTCCTGGAAAATCTGCGTGTAAGCCTGAATAGACATGTCCCCCTGCTGCAAACTTTTTAGTTTCATTTTTGCTTTCCTCTCAACACGGGGGTCTTCAAAACGCCTTCTAAGAGCATTCATGAAGCGATCGAAATCGCGCAGTGCCGGTGAGCGGCAATTATGTAATGAAACCAACCAATTAGAAGCTTGATCTTCTAGGGTCATAGAAACAATTCTGATTTTGATTTCATCGTCCAAATCAGCTGCGTAAAACTGCATGTAATTATCGACGTGAATTAGAAAAAACGCCAGTTTGTCGGCACTTCCGTTGTATTTCACACCCAAAGGAGGCAGTTTTGCAAGTCGGCGGGGGTTAATGGGGTTGGCTTCCCTTCCAGCCTGAGGGGGGGGAGAGGGAGTTGCTCTCCTGCTTTGCCTGGCAGAAGCCGCCTCTCTTCGCAATTCCCTGCCGGCCTGAGGAGGGGGGGATGGTGTTGAAACCCTGCTTCGTCTGCCCGGAGCTGCCTGTGAACCTCTTGGCTGTGGGCGATCCGCCTCCCTCCCCCACATTTTTTCCAGGGCTAAACTTTTCTCATCTGCCTGGCGGAGTAGGTCCTGAGCCATCTCCCTTAGTTCCCGTTCTTCTCTTAAGAGCTCCGGAATGACTTTCTTTGGGGAAATTCGACGCCTGGAGACGTTTACCCCACTCATTCCAACCCCTTCAGACCAACGTTTAGGTTTGACTGATTCTTCAGCTGGCAGATTTAGATCTAGGCCAGCCAAACCTTCCATCACTGACCTGATCCCTTCAGATTGAGCAGGAGGATGCGATGCTTCAGCTCCCAAAATTGTTTCAGGCAGGACCTCTACCAACGGAGGCTCCTCTTGTGAAGGGTCCGACATCAGGGCAGGTTTTTGGTTTTGTTGATTCTCAGCTTAATGTCAGGCCTGTTTCTTCGTTGACTCAGGAAAGACCACACTTAGACATTATTTTGAAATGTTAAGGCTCCTTTTACTAAGTTACGATAGCGTACAGACCAAGTAAAGCTGAGAATGAATAGTTTAGGCGCGAACAGAAAGTATTAAGCTTAAGCCCATCCCAATCCCCAAACCCCCCCTGTGCATTGTCCAATATGCAGCCATCTCCAACATCAGGTGGGCAGGTTTCACCATCCTGGAATGCAGGTCCGTTAAACAGGAGATAACACGAAACATCAACATTGTCCACCAGCAGAACACATTCACCCCAAACCCCCCACCCTCCCCGTTTCCATGGCAGCGAAGCAGGAACTAGCGAGACTGACACTTTGGTGCATAAACTCTTAGTGTATATAAAAGCTATAAATGATAAACCATGATCATAGTCATCATAAAAATACATTCATCATAAATCATGAGATACAACACTTTGTGGTAGTCATAGTATCGCAAAAAGCCAAGATAAGAGAAAAAGAAGGACTAGGAATGACATGATAGCAGTCTTCCAGTATTTGAAGGGCTGCCACTTATTTTCCAAACTTCCAGAAGAAACAATGGTTGAAAATTAATCAAGAAGAGAAACAACCTGGAATTAAGGAGAAATTTCCTGACAGTGAGGACAATTAACCAGTGGAACAACTTGCCTCCAGAAGTTGTAGGAGCTTCATCCCTGGAGGCTTTCAGGAAAGGACTGGACTGCCATCTCTCAGAAATAGTGTAGGGTCTCTTGCTGGGATGGGGGTGGGGATGGACTAGATGACCTACAAGGCCCCTTGCAACGCTGTTCATCCGAAATGGCAAGCACACCGCATTTAATAATAATAATAATAATTTTTTATTTCTAACCCGCTCTCTCTCCCCGAAGGGACTCGAGGCGGGGCACAGGGAATTAAAAACAACTAAAACCAACAAGTACAAAATTAAAAATACAAATATAAATAAATGACTAAACTAAATAAAAATAGATTAAACAAATAACCCTGCGCTAAAATCCCTTATAATATCCCCTAACCTTAAAAGAGACTACCCTAGGCCGGCCAAGCGAAAAAGATGTGTTTTTAGTTTTAGGCGGAAGGAGCGGAGGTCCGTGGTTGTTCTAATGTCGGGGGGAAGGTCGTTCCAGAGGGCAGGGCCCGCCACAGAGAGAGCCCTTCCCCTGGGCGTCGCCCGCTGACAAAGTCTAGTGGACGGCACCCGGAGAAGTCCCTCTCTGTGGGAGCGAATCGGCCGTGAGGATGTATGGGGCAGGATCCGATCCCGCAGATAACTAGGTCCCGAGCCATGGAGCGCTTTGAAGATGATAACTAACACCTTGAAGCGCACCCGAAAGACGACAGGTAGCCAGTGCAGCTCGCGCAAGAGCGGTGTAACGTGGGTAAACCTAGAGGTTCCCATTATTGCTCGCGCGGCTGCGTTCTGGACCATCTGAAGTCTCCGGGTGCACCTCAAGGGAAGCCCCATGTAGAGAGAGTTGCAATAGTCCAGTCGGGATGTCACAAGAGCATGAGTGACTGTGCGAAGGGCGTCCCGATCCAATAGGGGGCGCAACTGGCGAACCAGGCGAACCTGGTAAAACGCCCTCCTGGCCACGGCTGTCACTTGATCTTCCATGGACAGCCGGGTATCCAGGAGGACACCCAAGTTGCGCGCCCCATCCACAGGGGCTAGATGTTCGTCCCCAATGGCCAGAGATGGAATCAGCTGGTTGAATCGGGCAGCAGGAAACCACAGCCACTCGGTCTTGGTCGGGTTGAGCTTGAGTCCGTTACTTCCCATCCAGATCCGTACGGCTTCCAGGCACTGGCACATCACCGCTACGGCATCGTTAGTTTATGGTAATTGAATGTATTGTGTGAAGCCACACGGTGGGCAATTTCCGTAGCCAGTTTAATTATAGTGTCTGAATGGGAGCAAAAGGGCGTATTTCCTATTAATAAAATGCATGTTAGAAAAGGGTGCCACTGAAAGAAGATGAAAAGATTGCAAAAATGAATGGCAGAGCACACATTAGCTGATCAAATTCCTAACCTGCTTGTGCAACAGAGGTTCTGGTGCTTTCGAAATAAGAAAGAAATGAGCCTTGGTGACTTTTTAATTAAATACTGCATTCAGTTTTGGCCTTCATGACGTAGAAAAGATGTGGAGACTCTAGAAAGAGTGCAGAGAAGAGCAACAAAGAGGATGAGGGGACTGGAGGCTAAAACATATGAAGAACGGTTGCAGGAACTGGGTATGTCTAGTTTAATAAAAAGAAGGATCAGGGGAGACATGATAGCAGTCTTTCAATATCTCAGAGGCTGACACAAAGAAGAGGGAGTCAAGCTATTCTCCAAAGCACCTGAGGGCAGAACAAAAAGCAATGGGTGGAACTAATCAAGGAGAGAAGCAACTTAGAACTGAGGGGAAATTTCCTGACAGTTGGAACAATTAACCATTGGGACAGAAGTTGCCTCCAGAAGTTGTGAATGCCCCAACACTGCAAGTCTTTAAGAAGTTGTTGGATAGCCATTTGTCTGAAATGGTATAGGGCTTCCTGCCTAAGCAGCGGGTTGGACTAGAAGACCTCCAAGGTCCCTTCCAACTCTGCTATTGTATTGTATTGTATTGAACTTTGTGGAATGGTGTGTAAAGATGATTGATCTCCGTGTGGCTGTTGATGGCTGATCTGACTGACTAGGAATTCTCTAGCATTTTTTTTTTAAACCGTAGCATTAACTGGGAAACGGTGAGCATCCTAGACCAAACTACACATCCCCCAATGGTAGAGAATTCGTTCTCAGGAAAGTAAAAGTCAGGGGGAGACTAAAATGCTTTCTGATCCTTGTACTGTAATCTGACCATAACTGCCGTCTTGGTACTCACCCCTTTTGCTCTCTGTCTGGACTAACTCAAAAGGCTAACGCGGTAAAAAAAAGATCCATTAAAATGCTAAAAGAACATCACACAAAAGAGCCAAATTGCTCCTCCGTTATAACAAAGCTAGGCTGATTTGAAGTGAACTTCAGAAAAAGGCTTTCTAATGACAAAAACAGGTCATAGGAGCAACCGCTCCCCCCCCCAATATTTATTTATTTATTTATTTGTTTGTTTGTTTGTTTGTTTGTTTGTTTTTTTGAATTTATACCCCGCCCTTCTCCTTGTTAGGACCCAGGGCGGCGCACAGGCATTATTAAAAACAACAATAAATACAATATACAACATTAAAATATATTAAATTATTTACCCGTGCTAAAACCCATATTTAAAAACCCTACCAAATTATAATTTATGTATAAAAGTCAGAACGGGGGGCTATCCTAGGCCGGCTTGTTGGAATAAATGCGTCTTGAGACGTTGGCGGAAGAGGCGGAGGTCCGAGGTAGTGCGAAGGTCGGGGGGTAGGTCGTTCCAGAGGGCCGGGCCCGCCACAGAGAAGGCTCTTCCCCTGGGTGTCGCCAGCCGGCATTGCCCAGCCGACGGCACCCGGAGAAGGCCCTCTCTGTGGGAGCGGACCGGACGAAGGGATGTATGGGGCAGGTAGTCTGTCTCTTTAAATATACAGGGACACGGTAGCTCAGTGGCTAAAGATGCTAAAGCTTGTCGATCAGAAAGGTCAGCAGTTCGGCAGTTTGAATCCGTAGTGCCGCGGAACGGACTGAGCTCCCGTGACCTGTCCCAGCTTCTGCCAACCTGGCACAGGACCTAGTTATTTGCGGGGTCGTATCCTGCCCCATACATCCCTTCGGCCGATTCGCTCACACAGAGAGGGACTTCTCCGGGTGCCGTCTACCAGGCAACGCCAGCGGGCGACGCCCAGGGGAAGGGCCTTCTCTGTGGTGGGCCCAACCCTCTGGAACGACCTACCCCCGGATATTAGAACGACCACGGACCTCCGCGCCTTCCGCCAAAAAGTAAAAACCTATTTGTTCCATCAGGCCGGCTTGGCCTAATTTACGCTTCTCGCCGCAGTCTGTTTTCTCAAATTGTCTATTGGGTTTTAATGGGTTGTAATTTTAAGGTTCTTAAATTTTTAGTACAGGGTAGTTTAATTCGCTTTTAACTTTGTGTGTATTGTATGTTTTTATATGGTTTTTTAATTTTCCTGTACACCGCCCCAAGTCCCTTCGGGGAGAGGGGGCGGTTTATAAATGTAATGAATTATTATTATTAACCTAGCAGTTCGAAAGAGGTAAAAAATGCAAGTAGAAAAATAGGAAAAAAGTTGGCACCCAGCCCTTTCCAAAAAAATGAAATAGCTTAGGAAATATTGAAAAGAAAGAATATTATATTTCCCTGGATCAGAAATGGAGACACATGTTTTTAGATAGGAAACAGACTCACTCTTAATAGCCCCCACCTTTGTCCATGGGCCATTAAAAGGCCTGAGCCTGTCTATTCTACAAAACAAAGATCCCCGCATTCAGCTCCAGGGTGCTGGGATTAAGGCATGGTAGCATTAACCCTTTCCCCATCTCACCACAGGGCGCCTGGGAAGAAGCAAGGCTCAACCAAGCTTGGACTCAAAGCGCAACCTAGAGAGTTGCCCCTGCATGGCCCTATTGGGCGTCGGACAACCAATCAGAAGACAAGATCAAGATCAAAGGCCAGAGAGGGTATAAAACCAGGGACTTTCAGCATCTCTGCCTCTTTTTCTTCTTCTTCACCCAACATCTGGAAGCATCTGGTCCCCCTTTTCTGTTCAGGAGCTCAAACCACGTGATCCTGTCTACCATTAAACCATCTTCCCAAGCAGCCTCCATGTTTCCAGTGTCTTTTTCCCCACTTGGGACTGAACGCAGATGGACATTGCTTCCAACAGTGGGAAAGAAACAGTGTTCCATGCGCCTTCAGCATTTAGTCTTGCCGGCCACATGACCACGGAGGCGCTGGCTCTTTGGCTTTGAAACGGAGATGAGCACCGCCCCCTAGAGTCGGGAATGACTAGCACGCATGTGCGAGGGGGAACCTTTACCTTTACCTTAAATATATTTATTCAGAGCTGCCTGGAAGGCAGCTGTTTTGAGTGCTTCCCCTTCAATTCCAGCATGAATTCGGAAGTCTATCAGATGACAGGTTTGTCTGCTCGGCAGGTGAAAAACCGGTCAATCTAAGACAGACCTTTTTTTTTTAAAGACCTTGAAGATCCTCTGTCAATCAGGACAGACAATGAAAGGTTTGATGAGCTAGCAGGTCTGAGTCAATCAATCCAAGAGAGGTTTTTCCGCTTTCCTGGGGAAGAGGGTGGAAAATTGCAGGCCCAAATAATAATAATAATAATAATAAGAATGATACAAACCTCTTCTTTTGTGAGCGTAAGAATCAAATCTTCCTTTTGCGTTTGGCTGCGTGTGACTTTTTATCTGGGTAAAACACAGATAGGATTTGCCGTTGCCTTTTTCCAAAACCCATTTTTGAACTCTGGGACCTGAAGAGATATCTCCTCATGGTCTCCTGTCTGTGTCCTAACCAGGAGCGCTGTAACAAAGGCTTTGAAAGAAGCACAGGGCCTCTTTTTGAATAAAGAACCCTAGGTGGCATTAACAGAGGGATACAATTGAGATAAAGTGAGATATTATACAATAATACAATAGCAGAGTTGGAAGGGACCTTGGAGGTCATCTAGTCCAACTCCCTGCCTAGGCAGGAAACCCTATACCGTTTCAGACAAATGGCTCTCCAGCATCTTCTTGAAGACTTGCAGTGTTGGGGCACTCACAACTTCTGGAGACAAGCTGTTCCACTGATTAATTGTCCTAACTGGCAGGAAATTTCTCCTCAGTTCTAAGTTGCTTCTCTCCTTGATTAGTTTCCACTCATTGCTTCTTGTTCTGCCCTCAGGTGCTTTGGAGAATCAGCGTCTAACAGTGATTCTGGCTTCCCTCTTATGGCTGATTGAGGAAGCAGCAGCCAATTACATTTCACTGTAGCGTTTAAAGTTACAGACACCAATTCCAGCCATGGCTTATATATATTGCCAACCCAACACTAGGATTACCTTCCTAACACCATCCCCTTTGCACCCTCTTACCATCCCCTGCGTTTCCTCCACGCCCGCCATCAACCTCTCCATTCATTCTCCCCTCCGTAAATAGATGACGAACAACATTTCTTTTCAGATCTAGCAAAACAGCAATTAGCGGCTTAGAGTGTTTTGCTTTCAAAACCGTCAAGGCTTCAATTTGCTACATGCAGATGTAGGGCTGCGGCTGCGGGCGGCTGTTATTTTTCTGAGCAGCCCTCCAGAAAAAGGTGCAAGAGAGTGTGAAAATTTCGCAAGAGAACCGAGTGGTTATAATAAGGCTGAGGATACAGAATATCGAATAGCAGAGTTGGAAGGGACCTTGGAGGTCTTCGAGCCCAACCCCCTGCCTAGGCAGGAAACCCTACACTATTTCAGACAAGTGGCTGTCCAACATCTTCTTGAAAAAGTCTAGTGTTGGGGCATTCACAGCTTCTGGAGGCAAGTTGTTCCACTGATTAATTGTTGTCACGATCAGGAAATTACTTCTAGCTTGTTTCTCTCCTTGATTAGTTTCCACCCATTGCTTCTTGTTCTACCCTCAGGTGCTTTGGAGAATAGTTTGACTCCCTCTTCTTTGGGGCAACCCCTGAGATATTGTATTTACAATACAATAGCAGAGTTGGAAGGGGCCTTGGAGGTCTTCTAGTCCACCCCCTGCCTAGGCAAGAAGCGCCAGACCCTTTCAGACAAATGACTATCCAGCATCTTCTTAAAGACTTCCAGTGTTGGGGCATTCACAGCTTCTGGAGGCAAGCTCTTCCACTAATTAATTGTTCTCACTGTCAGGAAATTTCTCCTTAGTTCTAGTTTGCTTCTCTGCTTAATTAGTTTCCACCCATTGCTTCTTGTCCTGCCCTCAGGTGCTTTGGAGAATAGCTTGACTCCCTCGTCTCTGTGGCAGCCCCTTAGATATTGGAAGACTGCTATCATGTCTCCCCTGGTCCTTCTTTCCATTAAACTAGACGTACCCAGTTCCTGCAACTGTTCTTCATATGTTTAGTCTCTAGTCCCTTAATCGTTTACGTTTACATTTACGTTTATTTAAATTTATATACCGCCCTATCTCCCTTGCGGGACTCAGGGCGGTGAACAGGCAATTATAAAACATAAAACATCAGGTACAATAAATATCATAAAAACAGATTAAACAAAAACCTGCTCTAAAAAGTCCCTAAAAAATCCCAAGTGATAAAACAAATTTAAAAGCTACGCCAGGCCGGCCGCACGAAATAGATGAGTTTTAAGGGCCCGGCGGAAGAGGCGCAGGTCCGTGGTTGTGCGCAGGTCGGGGGGGAAGGTCATTCCAGAGGGCCGGAGCTGCCACAGAGAAGGCTCTGCCCCTAGGGGTCGCCAGCCAGCATTGGCTAGCCGATGGGACCCTGAGGAGACCCTTTCTGTGTGAGCGGACTGGTCGGTGGGAGGTATGCGGTAGGAGACGGTCTTGCAAATATTCAGGTCCCTTGCCATAGAGCACTTTAAAGGTTGTAACTAACACCTTGAAGTGCACCCGGAAAACCACAGGCAGTCAGTGCAGCTCGCGCAGGAGAGGTGTTACATGGGAATGCCGTGAGGCTCTCAAGATCTCCCGCGAGGCCGCATTCTGTACTAGCTGGAGTCTCTGGGTGCACCTCAAGGGAAGCCCCATGTAGAGAGCGTTGCAATAGTCCAGGCAGGAAATGACGAGGGCTTGAGTGACCGTGCGTAAAGTGTCACGATCCAGAAAGGGGCGCAGCTGGCGTATCAGGCATACCTGATAAAAAGCCCCCCTGGCCACGGCTGTCAAATGATCCTCTAAAGACATCCGAGTGTCCAGGAGGACGCCTAAGTTGCGAGCCCTCTCCGCGGGGGCTAATGATTCGCCCCCGATAGCCAGCGATGAACCAGCTGGCTATGTCGTGACACCAGAAACCACAGCCACTCGGTCTTGGATGGGTTGAGTCGAAGCCTATTTCTCCCCATCCAGACTCGCACAGCCTCCAGGCACCAGGACATCACTTCCGCGGCATCATTGGGGTGGCCGGGGTGGAGATGTACAGCTGGGTGTCATCTGCGTACTGATGGAACGCCATCTTTCTTGCTCTTCTCTGAGCTCTTTCTAGAGTCTCCACATCTTTTCTATATCGTGGCGACCAAAACTGGATGCCGTATTCCAAGTGTGGCCTTCCCAAGGCCTTATAAAGTGGTATTAACCCTTCACCTGATCATGATTCTATCCCTCTGTTGTTGCAGCCTAGAACTGTGTTGGCAAAATTGAAACCAGTGGTGGGTTTCAAACTATTTTCCTACTGGTTCGTTTGTGTGTGATCCAGGGAGAACTGGCAGAAACCCACCTCTGATCAACTCTTCTAGACATAGAAGAGACATAGAATCATAGACTTGGCCAAAATGGTGCTCCTACTAAATGACTGGTTTTCTTTTGGAACTTGGCTCGAGACTCGTGAATCAATTAGGGCATCTTTCGGAAACCTGACATGGAGGTACTTTGGGTGGTCCTTGGTATTTCAAGGACATTACGTGTTTCCCTGGGGCTTTCCAGAACCCTGCAGGTACCGAGAGATAAGGGTATCAAACATACCCGCCTGTTCTGCCTCACAGACGGACACACACAAGCTTGGCTGTTTGCCACTATCTCCTTGGCTGTTTGCCACTATCTCCTTGGCTGTTTGCCACTATCTCCTTGGCTGTTTGCCACTATCTCCTTGGCTGTTTGCCACTATCTCCTTGGCTGTTTGCCACTATCTCCTTGGCTGTTTGCCACTATCTCCTTGGCTGCGAGCCCTAACTCACGTAACAAAGACAGAGAATTGCAGACTCGAATGACCAGAATTTCCAATGATGAGTTGTAACTGTTGTTTCCTGCAAATGACCCCTCTCAAAGACTTCCCTATAAGCCCTCTTGGGAGGGACCACTTCAGCAACCAGCTCGTGCTCATCAGGGCTTACGAGCTTGCCTCTTCTCTAACTGCCTCCTTTTCTCAGCCCTGCCTAATCTAGCATCAGGGACGAACTGCCCCTGATCCTCCCCACTGCTCCATGACCCAGGTGCCTCCTGGTGGCCAACCAGCCTCTCTGCTTCCTCAAGGTCTCCCTCCTCCTCCAGGGCAGACTCATTAGGACTCTTCACTAGAAGAGTCCATCATCAGCTCATCCGGAGCCGGCTGGGTCACAACACCCGCCCTCCGAGTTCTCCCCAAAATCATGGTCAACAGGGGGTTGGGCTTCCAACTCTATTATGCTGTTATTCTTCTTAAGAATGTCTCACTTCGGAATGCCTATATTGGTGGGAATCCGAAGGGGTATTCAGCCTGTTTCGACCGGTTCGAGCGAACTAATAGTGGAGATCGCAGGTGGGCTGGCATGGCCTACCCACCCTGGTTCTATGCTGTCCTATTTAGCCACGTTTTTGAGGCCGGGAGCATGCGTGGAAGGTGCATGTGTGAGCAAAGCGCATGCACAGGAGGTGCACGCACGCACACACACACACACGTGTGCGGTGAATTGGTGGTAAAAATAAGTGAAACCCACCTGTCGTTTTCTCTTGCACCCCTTCCTGTTGTCAAATTGCTCGGCTGCCAGGAGCACAAATATGGTGAAGGCCAGACTGGGAGTTGCTAGCAGCCTGCTGTTGGGGCGCTGGGCAGTCTTGTTATGCCACCCATTGTTATGTCCACAAGGTCCACGCTAGCTGCCAGGTTCAGGGCTGGCCACTAGAGGGCAGCAAAGGGAGTATTTTTTTGAAAAAATCTGCTGATCTATCTGGGGGTGGACTCAATTTTTGCAGCCCAGAAATATAGTCAAAAGAAGGTGGTGAGATTTTCAGTCCAACCTCCCCCTGAAGCTGTTGGTTTTTTAATTAGGAAGGGGAAGAGGGAAGGAAGGAGCAGAAAGAGAGAGAAGGAGAAGGAAGATAGACAAGGGGAAGGAAGGAAGGAAGGAAGGAAGGAAGGAAGGAAGGAAGGAAGGAAGGAAGGAAGGGGAAGAGGGAAGGAAGGAGCAGAAAGAGAGAGAAGGAGAAGGAAGATAGACAAGGGAGAGGAAGAAAGGAAGGAAAGGGAAGAGGGAAGGAAGGAAGGAAGGAAGGAAGGAAGGAAGGAAGGGGAAGAGGGAAGGAAGGAGCAGAAAGAGAGAGAAGGAGAAGGAAGATAGACAAGGGAGAGGAAGAAAGGAAGGAAAGGGAAGAGGGAAGGAAGGAAGGAAGGAAGGAAGGAAGGAAGGAAGGGGAAGAGGGAAGGAAGGAGCAGAAAGAGAGAGAAGGGGAAGGAAGATAGACAAGGGGAAGGAAGGAAGGAAGGAAGGAAGGAAGGAAGGAAGGTGGGAAGGAAGGAACAGAAAGAGAGAAAATAAGACAGATAGACAAGGAAAAGGAAGGAAGGAGGGAGGGAAGGAGGGAAGGAAGGGGAAGAGGGAAGGAAGGAGCAGAAAGAGAAAAGAAGAAAGATAGAGAAGGGGAAGGAAGGAAGGAAGGAAGGAAGGAAGGAAGGAAAGAAGGAAGGAAGGAAGGAAGAAGGGGAAGAGGGAAGGAAGGAGCAGAAAGAGAGAAGAAGAAAGATAGACAAAAAGGAAGGAAGGAAGGGAGGGAGGGAGGGAGGGAGGGAGGGAGGAGGAAACAAGCTGGAGGAGGAGATGAAAGGGAAAGGAAATAGAGAAGAAGGAAAGGAAAGGAAGCTGTTATCACTTCCGTGGCAGCTGTTCCTAGACAAACTGGTTGCCCCAGCAAGAGCCACGTCCAATGCCCCAGAAGTATTGGGAGCTCATTGGCTTCTGTGGCAGGCCCTCCTGGCAGAAGAGGTAGGATGGAGACGGGCAATATTTTCCCTGCAGTATTTGCTACCAACTGGAGCTCTAACGCATTGCACGGTCTCCCTGCTGTAAAGGCCCCAAGCCCAGCTTCCTCCCCAGTGCAGAATTCAAACTCAAATCTCCCAAATGTGATTTGTTTTCCCTCTTAGGAAACTTCGGTGTTGCAAGATATTGCAAACGATTCTCGTCCCATTCTCTTATACATTAGCCTGCATTAAACACAGTGAGTCCCAGGCTGCAAATAGTAATAATGCTTAAGTTACCACATTCAGTGACTCTTCGAAGTTATGCTGCCACTGAAAAAAAATGACTGAAGACCTTGGTTTCACATTTATGACTGTCGCGGACCCCCCCGTGGTCGTGTGACCCAAATGTAGACACTTGGCAACTGACTCATATGTATGACGTTTGCAATGACCGTGATCCGCTTTCGTGACCTTCTGTCAATCAAAATCAATGGAGGATGCCAGATTCTTTGAACAAACTGTGTTACTAATGTAACAATCACAGTGTTGTGGTCTGCTGGCAGTCTGCGAAGCTGGCAGCAGATTCGGACAGTGAGGAGGGTTGGGGAGGAACCTGGGCCAGTCCTGGAGTCTGGGGAAGGCTCTGAGGAGGGGTCTGTGTCGGAGGCAGAGAGGGGGCCAGAGCCATCTGACAGTTATCAGCTGCCTTCAGAGTCAGACATCAGTGAGGCAGAGGAACAGCTGGAGCCTGTTCCCAGTGTGCGCATGCACAGATTTGCCAGACAAAGGGAACAGTTAACGAACAGGGTCGACTTAAGAATAAGGCCACAGATGGACGATGAATGGCCCCTCCCAGAGGAAATAAAAGAGGAGTGAACAGGGAGTGGAGTTTGCAGGAAACAATTCGTTCATTCATTTGTTTCAGGAGTGTGAAGATCTGTCCGTGAATCTCAGAGACTCTGTGCCCAGCTAGATAAGATCTGTGGTCATAAATTCACCTTTGAAAGTCTGTTTGTCAGGCCTTGATGAAGGTGAATGGGAGGAATAAAGGGGTTTTATCACGACCAGGAATTTGCTTCTTGCTGTTTAGGGAAGCCTAGGTCCGAGGAATCACACAGTGATTCACTTAACAACCATCTCACAAGGAAGGTCATCACATGGGACCAAACCAGAGGTGGGTTCTTACTGGTTTGGACCAGTTCAGCTGAGTATGTAGTAAACTCGGCCTGCCACGCCCCTGAGGAGAAATTTCCTGACAGTGAGAACAATTAATCAGAGGAACAGAAGTTGCCTCTAGAAGTTGTGAATGCCCCAACACTGCAAGTCTTCAAGAAGATGTTGGATAGCCATTTGTCTGAAACGGTATAAAGCCGTGATGGCGAACCTATGGCATGGGCGCCACAGGTGGCACGCGGAACCATTTCTTAGGGCACGCAAGGCGTTGCCCTGTCAGCTCCAGCGCGCATGTGTGCTCTGGCCAGCTGATTTAGGCCTTCTTTTGAGGCCGTTTTTCGCCCTCTGGAGGCTTCAGGGAAGCTCCTGAAGCCCCTTGTCCTTCTTTTCATTAAACTAAAAAAGGTATGTGCCAGTCGTTCCCAACTCTAGGGGGCGGTGCACATCTCCTTTTCAAAGCCGAAGAGCCAGGGCTGTCTGAAGACGTCTCCGTGGTCATGCAGCTGGCATGACTAAATGCCGAAGGCGCACGGAACGCTGTTCCCTTCCCACCAAAGGTGGTTCCTATTTTTCTACTTGCATTTTTTTAACGTGCTAGGTTGGCAGAAGCTGGGACAAGTCACAGGAGCTCCCTCCATTACGCGGTGCTCGGGATTCGAACCGCTGAACTGCTGACCTTTCTGATCGACACGCTCAGCCTCTTAACCACTGAGCTCTTTCCATTACACTAGACGTACCCAATTCCTGTAACCGTTGGATGACTGAGAATTTCCATAGGCATTTAGATTAATATGTATTTAGGCATAAGTGAAAAGATAGGTCTCCCATGGATACAAGGTGAGAGGCTTCCCTGAAGCCTCTGGAGTTGGTGGTGGGGAGGCTGTTTTCACCCTTCCCAGGCTCCTAGAAAGCCTCTGGAGCCTGGGGAGGGCGAAAAAAGCATGCCAAAAGCAGGGGGTCATGCACATAGAATTATGGGTGTGGCACGCTCACGCACGACCTCCCTGCGCTCCCCCCGCTTTTGACACGCGAGCCAAAAAAGGTTAGCCATCACTGGTATAGAGTTTCCTGCCTAGGCAGGGAGTTGGACTAGATTTATTATTATTTTATTTTATTAAATTTATAGACCGCCCCCTCTCCCCCATGGGGACTCGGGGCGGTGCACAGGAAATTAAAAATCCAATAAATACAACAATATACAAAATACAAAATATTAAAACCGAATTAAATTACCCCTGTGCTAAAATCAACATTAAAACCCCTAAAACCCTAACAATTACCCCTTAAAATTCAGATTAAACAATTTCTTTCTGCGGCTAGATATATAAAAAATTAGGCCAGGCCGGCCTGATGGAAGAAGTGAGTCTTTAACTTCTGGCGGAAGGAGCAGAGGTCCGTCGTTGTTCTGATTTCGGGGGGTAGGTCATTCCAGAGGGTTGGGCCCACCACAGAGAACGCCCTTCCCCTGGGCATCGCCCGCTGGCATTGCCTAGTGGACGGCACCCGAAGAAGGCCCTCTCTGTGGGAGCGAATCGGCCGAAGGGATGTATGGGGCAGGATGCGATCCCGCAGATAACTAGGTCCCGTGCCAAGGTCCCTTCCAGCTCTTCTAGTGTATTGTATTGTATTGAACTGGTTCTCTAGGCAGTGCCATAGGTGCCGTCATCTTGTTTTTTATCTTCGGCGTCGGCACTGAAGCAATTTTTTTAGTATTGCGCTTGCGCCCGCACAGCTTGTCCCTCAGCAAACCGGCAGTCGCCGTAGCCGGAACCCACCCCTGGACCAAACTCACTTAGCAACGGTCTCGTTGAGCAACGGAAATGATGGGCTCAACATTAGTCGTAACTCAACAGTAGTCGGAGTAACTCCGAACACGTAAAAGGATTATTCTGAGAGTTGATGAACATTTTTGGAAGCAGTGCGATTAAAGACTGCTGTGTGTGTGTGTGCAGGGGAGGTTTGTCGTGGAGTTAAATTTATTGAGTTTCTCTCTCTCAAAGGCGATTTTGATCACAGAAAACCTGGTGGGGCTGTGGACGAAGCCAAGCAGGCTTCCGATTTTAACGAAGGGTGCAAATGGCTTGGCTGATTTTCAGGCGTTTGCTTCTGATCCCCCGAGAAAATTAATTGAATTGGACGGCGTTCTCCTTGGCGCCCACCTGCCGTGACCCTTATCCATGGGATTTGATATCGGATGAGGCCTGATTTAATTTAGAGGTGCTAAATGCCTCCCACCTTCTCACAAAACCCTTAAATCATGTCTCAGGAAAAGTGACATCGAAGCACCGCAAGGAAGACAATGGGGCAGCGTGTCTGAACGCTTCCTGCTTCGCTCCGCATTGCATTATAACCGAGAATGAAGCTTTACTTATTTATTTGACTTTTGACTTTTATCCCGCACCTGTCCCCCCGAAGGGACTCAGGGCGGCGCACAGGAAATTAAAACAGATATCACCATATAAATAAATAAAACGCCATAAATACTACAACAATAAAACTGATTAAATTTAGACTGCCCTGTGCTAAAATTCACTAAAATCCCACTAATTAAAACGTTGTGTTAATTTAAAAACACAGTCTGATAAGATGTTCTCAGGGGCCTAGGCTAGGCCGGCTTGATGGGGTTTACGATGGTACAGTACAGTTGAAATTAAGACTCAGGTTCTACATTTAGGCAAGGAAAACGAAATGCACAGGTACAGTATAGGTGGTACCTTGCTCAATAGTAGCAACTGTGAGAGGGATCTTGGAGTCCTAGTGGACAACCATTGAAATAGGAGCCAGCCATGGGCAGCAGCTGCCCAAAAAGGCAACACAGTTCTAGGCTGCATAAACAGAGGGAGAGAATCAGGATCATGTGAAGGGTTAATACCACTTTATAAGGCCTTGGGAAGGCCACACTTGGAATATTTGCATTCAGTTTTGGGCACCACGATGTAAAAAAGAGGTTGAGACTCTGGAAAGAGTGCAGAGAAGAACAACAAAGAGGATTAGGGGACTGGAGGCTAAAACATATGAAGAACAGTTGCAGGAACTGGATATGTCTAGTTTCATGAGAAGAAGGACTAGGGGAGACATGATAGGAGTCTTCCAATATCTCAGAGGCTGCCACAAAGAAGAGGGAGTCAAACTATTCTCCAAGGCACCTGAGGGTAGAACAAGAAGCAATGGGTGGAAACTAATCAAGGAGAGAAGCAACTTAGAATTAAAGAGAAATTTCCTGACAGTGAAGACAATGAATCAGAGGAACAGAAATTGCCTCCAGAAGTTGTGAATGCCCCAACACTGGAAGTCTTTAAGAAAAGGTTGGAGAGCCATTTGTCTGAAACGGTATAGGGCTTCCTGCCTGGGCAGGGGGTTGGACTAGAAGACCTCCAAAGTCCCTTCCAACTCTGCTATTGTATTATTGTATTGTATTGTATTGTGTTGTGTTGTGTTGTGTTGTGTTGTGTTGCGTTGCGTTGTATTGCGTTGCATTGTATTGTATTGTAAATGAGGATTCGTGCACCTGGTCTAACCTCGGACCGAACCATAATACAATACAATACAATACAATACAATAGCAGAGTTGGAAGGGACCTTGTAGGTCTTCTAGTCCAACCGCCTGCGTGGGCAGGAACCTTATACCATTTCAGACAAATGGCTATCTAACATCTTTTTAAAGGTGGGCTAAGTGCCCACGGCCATTACAACAGCTGCTATTGTGCTTCTTCGTAGTGTTGGACTCACTTGGTTGGCATTGTGCCTTTGTAGTTCAGACGGGGTAGATATCGACGGATGAGACAAAAGATTTTTACGCTTCATTTCTCTGGCTACTAGAGAAATCAAGGTAGATGGCGAAGAAAAACTTGGAGGAGGGATACTCAAAAAATCTATCGAAAAGTGAGAGGGAAGATACAGAAGAAAAGACACGTGACATGTAAAAAGAAGAAAAAGAGAGAAGAAAATTTAGAAATAGGAGAATAATAGAATGATATGATCCAGTAGAAAGAAACATTGTTAACAAGGTAAAAATACATTTGAATTAGAATGTGTGGGAATTATATTAAGAACCTTAAAGCTGTTAAATAATTATGTTAGGTTGGCTGTATAAAACGTGAAATTAGAAAAGAGATGGAAAAGAAATTGATTATTTTTAAAGACAAGGAAAAAAAAATATCGTTTGGACATGTTAAAAAACTAGAAATTGGAAAAAATACGAGAAGAAAAGTAACAGGACTAATATTGGAAAAAATGGAAATATCATGTAAAATGAATTATGTCTTTTGCCGGGAATGTTAACAGGGGAATTCAGAACACATTCTGTTCACAAAAGAATTTTTATTATGTAACAAAAATAAATAAAAAACATTAAAAAAAGAGGTTTATGCTTCAGCCCAGTGCTCTTTGGGGATAAGACACGGCGAGAGGATCAAGGTCATGCAGCTGGCTTCCTTGTCTCAGACAGGACTAGAACTCCCCGTCTCCTGGTGATTGGCCCAAAGTCACCCAACCAGTTTTAATGCTTAAGATGCAGAGGTGGGTTGCTCCGGGTCTGGCCTGGTTCGGCCGAACCGGTAGTGGTATTTTGGCCTGGGTCGCAGAACTGGCAGCGAAGCGCGCACGAAATGAACCAGAAGGAAAACCAGGAGCAACTCACCTCTGTTAAGATGGTACTAGAACTCACAGTCTACTGGGAGCTGGCCCAAAATCACCCAGGCAGCTTTCCGTCCTAAAGTGGGACTAGAGTTCCCAAAGTCACCCACCTGACTTTCATGCCTGAGATGGAACTAGAACTCACCATCCATTGGAATTCCTTAGCAAATGTTATATGATAACGATGGCGTATCAAACTCGATTTTATTGAGGGCCGCATCAGGGTTGTGTTTGACCTCAAGGGATGGGCGTGGCCAGTGTGTCACTAGTGTCATGGGTTTCTGTGGTGGCCCGAGCGCTCTGCCAGCGAAAACAGGCTCCCAAGCTCCATTTTCAGCTGACGTAGCCTCCTACAACCTGTTGTGATACCCCCTTTCTCCGACTAGCACAAGATTGGCTGCCTGCCACTAACTCTCTTGGCTGCTTGCCTGAATGACTCTGAACAGATACGAAGCTTCCTAACTCGACTAAACACGAACATGAAAATCAACACGAATAAACACGAACCTAGAAATCCAACGTTGTTCTCTGCAAGGCCTTCCTTAGCAAAGACTTCCTTTTAAACCCTCTTGGGAGGGGCCAGTCATTAGGCAGCTGGGACTAATTCAACTCCTCCGAGTTCACTTCTGATGCAATTGAAGCCTCCTTTTTTCAGCCCTTCTCGATCTAGCATCAGGGACAAACTGGCCTTGATCCCCCCCACTACTCCAAGACCCAGGTGCCTCCTGATAACCAGCCGGGCTCTCTGCTCTCTCAAGGTCGCCCTCCTCCTCCAGAGCAGACTCATAGGACTCCTCACTAGAGGAGTCCATCAGCAGCTCATCTGGAGCCGGCTGGGCCACAACACCTACCGTCTGCCAGCAAAAATGGAGCTCTGTTTTCCCTGGCAGAAGCATCGCGGGCCGGTCCTTTCCTGTTTCCAGGGTGACTCCGTGGGTCAGATCTGAGTACCCCGGTGAAGGAATCATTCCTGTTGTTCAGGTTGCCATATAATCAGCTGGAGCCATTCAGGCTGCTGAAGACAGGTAAAATATCACATACTAGATGGTTAATGGGCAACTGTAGCATAACAAAGGACATTCCTCATCAGATAATTAGCTCTGATCACGCACTGACCATACAGATAACCCAGAGAAAGGAAAAACGCTGATAGGCAGAAGGGATCGGGCACAAACAGAGCAGGAGTTGGATTCAGCCAATAAGCAAATGTGTGTGTATTTCCTTGTTCCTTGGATGCATAATAAAAGAGAGCTTTGGATTTGTATCTCAATCAATCAATCAAATGTTTATTTGTATACCGCTCCCTCTCCCCGAAGGGACTCGGGGCAGTGCACAGGGAATATAAAACATAAAAACATACAACAATATAAATATCTAAAATCAAATTAAATTACAATAACCCTGCGCTAAAACCTAAAGACCTAAAACACTAAACCCCCTAAAAACCCAATTAAAAATTTAAATATACAGACTGGAGGTAGGAAAGATAGATTAGGCCAGGCCGGCCTGTTGGAAGAAATACGTTTTGAGCTTTCGGTGGAAGGAACGGAGGTCCGGAGTTGTTCTGAGGTCAGGGTTAGGTCGTTCCATAGGATAGGGCCTGCGACAGAGAAGGCCCTTCCCCTGGGTGTCGCCCGCTGGCATTGCCTAGTGGACGGCACCCGGAGAAGTCCCTCTGTGCGAGCGAATCGGTCGAAGGGATGTATGGGGCAGGATGCGATCTCGCAGATAGCTAGGTCCCGTGCCATGGAGCGCTTTGAAGATGGTGATCAACACCTTGAAGCGCACCCGAAAGACCACAGGCAGCCAATCCAGCTCGCGCAGGAGCGGTGTTACGTGGGAGTGCCTGGGGGCTCCCACAATTGCCCGCGCGGCCGCATTTTGAACTAGCTGTAGTCTTCGGGTGCACCTCAAGGGAAGCCCCATGTAGAGATCGTTGCAGTAGTCTAGACGGGATGTCACGAGGGCATGAGTGACCGTGCGGAGGGCATCCCGGTCCAACAGGCCGGGATGCCAGTATGCCGGCCTATTGGACCGGGATGCCCTCCGCATGGGCATCTGGGCTCTCACCCCGCGAAATTTGAATCTGATGTCTTCCTTCGGGAGAGGCCACACCCTGGACCTTGAGTTTGACACCCGTGGTGGGGCATGCACTTCTCATCCAAGGATCTCTGCCAGCCTTCTTCTTTCCAGGGACAATACCATTATCATTTCCATTTGTTTCTGCAGCTAAATTAGAGAATAATTTAATTTAGAATTAAATTATACAATGTTCTAGGGGGTTGGTTGTTGGGTTTTTTTGCCCTGCTGTTGAATGGGAGAACATAGCTGCAGGCATCCAGGGGGTGTTGGTTAAATATTTTGTGTTAACGATGATGACGGTTGCATAACCTAAATTCTATGGCCTTTTCAGACTATTAAGCTAAGTTTCGGGCGATGGGATTTTTTTTTTTTTTTCCGGACTTGAAAATACGAAGGCCAGAGTGAAGGCCTCCAAGGCGGGTCTGCAGTTTTTATAATTGAGATTGAAGAGGATTTAATCCCCTGAAGGATTTCTTTTCAAACACTGGACTGTTACGTAACTTTATTGCCACTTTCAATGCACTCTAATCGGAATACATTTTTTTTATAAAGTTTTTTTTTTCATTTTCATAACAAAGAACCACATGCATACGGTTACATAACCAACATCATATTATAATGTTAAATGTTTACATCAATTCATTATACCAACATGGTACAAACAATTATTGGGTGCAATAATTAATAATACGAGGTACAAATAGTTGTACCTTATCCATCACTCCTCCTCCTCCCTCCCTACCTTCTTCCTTTCCATCTCTACTTCCTCTTCCTCTCTCCTTCTCCTCTCCCCCCTTTCCACTCCTCATTTCTCTCCTCTTCCTCCCTGCCTTTCTCCTATCCCTTTCTTCTTCCCTTACCCCTCTCCTCTCCTCTGCACTCTTCATCTCATTTACTTGGTGCATTTCAGTCTATGAACAAGCTCCATTATATGTTGATGGTATTTATAATCCTTTTCAATATACATATTTGATTTTAACACATTCCTTCCTCCTATTTTTAAAAGAAAAAAATTATAGCAACTGTGAAAGGGATCTTGGAGTCCTAGTGGACAACCATTTAGATAGGAGCCAGCTGTGTGCAGCAGCTGCCAAAAAAGCCAACACAGTTCTAGGCTGCATCAACAGAGGGAGAGAATCAAGATCCCGTGAAGTGTTAATACCACTTTATAAGGCCTTGGGAAGGCCACACTTGGAATACTGCATTTTGGTCGCCACAATGTAGAAAAGATGTGGAGACTCTAGAAAGAGTGCAGAGAAGAGCAACAAAGAGGATGAGGGGACTGGAGGCTAAAACATATGAAGAACGGTTGCAGGAACTGGGTAGGTCTAGTTTAATCAAAAGAAGGACCAGGGGAGACATGATAGCAGCCTTCCAATATCTCAGGGGTTGCCACAAAGAAGAGGGAGTCAAGCTATTCTCCAGGGCAGCTGAGGGTACAACAAGAAGCAATGGGTGGAAACTAATCAAGGAGAGAAGCAACTTAGAAATGTCCTGACAGTTAGAACAATTAACAGTGGAACTACTTGCCTCCAGAAGTTGTGAATGCCCCAACACTGGAAGTCTTTAAGAAGATGTTGAATAGCCATTTGTCTGAAACGGTATAGGGTTTCCTGCCTAGGCAGGGGGTTGGACTAGAAGACCTCCAAGGTCCCTTCCAACTCTGCTATTGTATCGTATTTTATTGTATACACTAATCAGAATACATTTGTGGGAACCCACACACCCCTCCTAGAAGAATGAAATAGTTTGAGGAATATTATAAAGGGCAGGTTGTTATATTTTCCCAAAGGGAGAAATAAAGAAACATGTTTTTCCAGACAGAAAGCAGCCCCCACATTTTCTTGAAGAGATAAAGAGCTTGTTGGAAGAAGCCAATTATCTAGGTAGCTCTATTCATAAGCAAATAGCCCTCACTCAAGATCCAAACTAACAATGTCAACTACGAACTAACGAGGTCAGCTGCTTATAAGGAGAACCTCTACAAAATGTTCTACCGGTAGCATCTACCACCAGCCAGATTGACTAAGATGGTTTTTTTTTTTCTGGACACAAGGAGAATATATCTGCTCAACAAAACTCCACACTGGTGACAGGAAAGGCATCTGGCCAGTAAATACTCAGCTCCATTCAGTTGCCATGACTCCACCCTGCATGGAATTATAGCAGTGTTTTTCAATCTTGGCAACTGGAAGATGTCCGGACTTCAACTCCCAGAATTCCCCAGCCAGCGAATGCTGGCTGGGGAATTCTGGGAGTTAAAGTCCAGACATCTTCCAGTTGCCAAGGTTGAGAAACACTGGATTATAGGGTCATTCAAAGGAGATGATTAAAATGGAGAGCATACAGCTCTCCAAGGGTCACCACCCCCAATATACACTACATAACCATGACAAAATAAATGAATGCAAAATTATGCATGTGCCCACATGTATTACCCACATATATTTCTTTTAATAATAGCAGCAAAGGATGTTGCATTATTTTAATGATCCATTTTATCTAGCTATTTTTAGTAGCCATTGTTGCTGTTTTTAAAACATCCCTTTCTTAACTGAATAGAAATGCAACTCTCTGAAAGTATCTCAGGTTAAATTAGCAAAGAAAATATTATCTAGCTTCTATTGAGGGCTCTGCGTCGGAGGCAGAGATGGGGCCAGGGCCATCTGATAGTTATCAGCTCCCTTCAGAGTCAGACTGTTAGCAACTCTGGGTTCAGAACCAGTGTTACAACTCTGGTCCCGTAACCAGTGTTAGGGGTAACATACACCCCCGTTTGAAAATAAATGTGGAATAGTGTAATTCACCGGACAGTAAAGAGATACGTTGCTTCAACCACACACAAACTCTAAAACACTGATAGTAAGAAAATAAATAGTCTTTACTTTGTAGCAACTAAAATACTTCTTCCGACCAGTGATACTAACTTCTCAAACAATAACAGTCCTTCACCAAACACAGAGTTATCTTACAGTGATGCAAAACAAATACTTCTTCTTTCTTCAGTCTTCAGCGGCAAACAGTAATCACAGGAATCAACAGGAATCGAAAAGTGAATGAACTGTGTTTCTGAGCTTGCTTATATGGTAGAGCTGAGAAGCACAGCCAATTAGAATTCAACATAGTTCTTAAAGCTACATATACTCTTTAAGAAGACTGGCTTATATATATTGTCAACCCAACATAAGGATGAATATCCTAACACAGACATCAGTGGGGCAGACGAACAGCTGGCGCCTGTTCCCAGTGTGCGCATGCGCAGGGTTGCCCGAAGACAAGAACAGTTAAGACAAAAGGGGTGACTCGGGCGTCAGGCTTGGAGATGATTGGCCCCTCCCATAAGACATAAAAGAGGAGCAAACGGACGTGAGCCATTGTAGGAAGCAATTTTGTTCATGCTGGTCGGTTCAAACTCTGAAGCTCCGTTTGACTCTGTGCTCCCTTTGGCCTTGCAAAACTAACTGGCAATTCAGTCTCTCGCAGCGTTTCAAGGGAGATAAAGCTGGGTGCTTCTCAGCCTTACCCTGAAAGACTTTGGCAGACTTCTGTAGGACTCTTCACAGACTGTTTGTGAATCCTTACGGGCTGTGAATGACCATAATTCACAGCCGTTTAAATAAAAAGAGTTAAGGAAGCTTAGCTTCTGAGTTCTTTCCCAAATACCTTTGTGGAATGTTAAAATTATGACCGGATCTAAATTAGCTGGTCTTCCATCTTAGGTTTTAAGAGATAATAGTGGTTACGAGGGGGGGGGGAAGAGGAGTATTTCTAGGAAATAGCATTCTTTGATCTGTTATGAAAAACAAATGTTCCACTGAACAGAGTCAAGCGCTTTTAGCGAAGCTGAGTGTGGGAAGAAACATTGCAAATCAATAATGCGTCAGCCATAATTTGCAAGAATCTGGCAGGGACACAAAGCTTAGCTTATAGAAAACTAACCAGCCATATACTGTAAAATAAATCACAGATCGGGAAACTTTGCGGAGTTCAGTTCAGGATACAGGAGAACCGTTCAGCTTTTCTCCCTCGAGTTATGACGGTGTAGGAAGTTCGCACCCACCTCTCTCCTAGAACAGGGGTCTCCAACCTTTGCAACTTTAAGTCTGAAGGAGTTCAGCTCCCAGACTTCTCCAGCCAGCAAAGCTGGCTGGAGAAGTCTGAGAGCTGAAGTCCTTCAGACTTAAAGTTGCAAAGGTTGGAGACCCCTGTCCTAGAAGAATGAAATCGATTGAGAAATACCAAGAAGGCAGAATATTATGTTTCCCTGGATGAAAAATGGAGAAACATGCCCTTGGAAAACAGCCCCAGCCTTCCTTAAGAGTCCACAGCAGATATCAGCACTGAAGAGATAAAGCGATAGATAGCTCTATTCATAAGCAAATCCCTCACCCAAGATCCAACTCAGTCAAGCCAGCTTCAGGGTTGACACCAACGAAGGTAGGATTGGCCCCCAGCCACAATAGGAATTGCCCAACAAGCCCCTTCACTGCATCAGCCCAAACTTCAAGAAAACCTGACTCAGACAACCGTGACCTGACATGGTCCCATGGGAGTCTAACGACAGCCAATAGAATACGTGTCCAAACACAGGAACAGGAAGCTCAAGTGCAGCCAGGATTTCTGTTGCTAAGCAAGGCCATTGTTAAGTGAGCAATGCCTGCTTTTAGGACCTTGTTTTTTAAACCAAGGTTGTTAAACAAATCATTGCAGTTGTTAAGTGAATCACACATTCATTAATTCAATCCAGATTCCCCCATTGTCTTTTGCTTGTGGGAAGCTGGAAAGGAAGGTTGCCAATGATGATCATATAACTCTCGGATGCTGCCAACATCACATGGATTTTGATCATGTGACCATGGGGATGCAACGATAGTTGTAAGTGTAAGGACCGGCGGTAAGTCCCTTTTTTTTCAATTCGGTTGTTACTTCAAACAGTTGCTGAATGAAGGGTTGCAAGTCGAGAACCTCCTGTGCACTTAATCTATTCCAAGCAAAAATCTTTCAGACGCATGGAGGACATAACTCTGGAATGCCTCGAGTAATTTCAACAATACACAATACAATACAATACAATACAATACAATACAATACAATACAATACAATACAATACAATACAATACAATACAATACAATACAATACAATAGCAGAGTTGGAAGGGACCTTGGAGGTCATCTAGTCCAGGGGTCCCCAACCTTTTTTTCACCAGGGACCGGTTTCATTTTAAAGAAAATTCTGCGGACCGGCTGAGGGGCTCAGCAGTCATGTGACTGGGTGGGCGTGGCCAACTTTGAAAATGTGAAACTCACTTAACAATGATCTTGGTTAGCAACCAAACTTTTGGCCTCAACTGTGGTCATAAGTTCTTTCTTTCTTTCTCTCTCTCTCTCTCTTTCTCTTACTTTGTCTCTGTCTCTCTTTTTCTCTCTCGCTATTTCTTTCTTTCTCTCTTTCCCTTTCTCTCTATTTCTTTCTCTTTCTCTTTCCCTCTTTCTGTATCTTTTCCTGTCTCTTTCTTTCCTTTCTGTCTCTTTCTCTCTGTCTGTCTTTCTCTCTCCCACTTTTTTCTTTCTTTCTCTCTTTGTGTCTCTCCTTCATCCGCCCATTTCTGTCACTCTGTGTGTGTGTGTGTGCGTGTGTCTGTCTGTCTTGCATTCATTCATTCAATCACTCGTTCTGTGTCTCTGTCTATCTTTCTCTCCCTCCCTCCCTCTGTCTCTCTATGTGTGTCTGTCGTCGTCATCGTCGTCCCGTCCCCCCGCCCCCAGCCTCCTCATCCCGCCTGCCAGGCTTGGTCGCTCGTTCGCTCGTTCAGGCTCCGTGGCTGGATAGGTGCTGGGCTGGAGAGGAGGAGGAGGGAGGGGAGGCAGCCCATTGGGAAGAGCACGCGGGAGAACGCAGGAGGATGGTGGGGGCTCTTCCTCCACCCTCGTCGACGGAGGGACTCCTGTGCGCCGCCGGAGCAACCCGCCAGTTCCCTCCCCAGCCCGCAGAGCCTCCGCAGTCCCTGGAAGAAAATGAGTGGCCGGCATGCCAGCAGGGGAGGGAATCGGTGGCCGGTCCGGCGGCATCCAGGAATCCTTCCGTCGACGAGGGTGGAGGAAGAGGCACACTCCAACGGCGCGAACAGCCGCGCCTGCGTTCTCCCGCGTGCTGTGCTCAGGGGGCTGCCTCCTCCTCCCTCCTCCTCCTCTCTAGCCCTGCGGCCCGGCTCCCATCCAGCCACGGACCGGCACCGGTCCGCGGCCCGGGGGTTGGGGACCCCTGATCTAGTCCAACTCCCTGCCTAGGCAGGAAACCCTATACCATTTTAGACAAATGGCTATCCAACATCTTCTTAAAGACTTGCAGTGTTGGGGCATTCACAACTTCTGGAGGCAATTTCTGTTCCACTGATTCATTGTTCTAACTTGTCAGGAAATTTCTCTTCAGTTCTAAGTTGCTTCTCTCCTTGATTAGTTTCCACCCATTGCTTCTTGTTCTGCCCTCAGGTGCCTTGGAGAATAGTTTGACTCCCTCTTCTTTGTGGCAACCCCTGAGATATTGGAACACTGCTATCATGTCTCCCCTAATCTTTCTTTTTATTAAACTTCTTTTCATTAAACACAGATGACTTACTTTCTGGAAAAAAATACTGTGGGGATAAGATAAGATAAGATAAGATAAGATAAGATAAGATAAGATAAGATAAGATAAGATAAGATAAGATAAGATAAGATAAGATAAGATAAGATAAGATCCGATCCCTTGGGTGGGGGTGTTCTGTTAAGATACAGCCTGTTGTGTCTTAAAATGGTTTCTTCTGTAGTGCCGTAAAATGGCTTCTTCTGTGCAGCGCAGTGGAGTTGCCATGGTAACAATTTCAGAGTACTCCACAAGGGGGCTTCCTCTGGTAAGGGGGAAAATCCAACATAAGAAATTACGTTTCGTCAGGACATTTTCCTGCTATAAATAAATACCGGGTTATCCGCTAGTAAATCCATAAATGGCAAAAATATGTTTGGAGAGCAGATGCATTCTTGGTTCTTACTTAAATTAGAAAAGTCTCTCCAAGAGGCCCTTCCAGCTATAAATAAAAGGCTTGACTGACTGATGAATAAAAGACAGAAAGGAGAAAAGTAGAAGTCGATTTACATGTAGAAACTGCAAAACCCGTATCCACACCATTGCGCCCCTATTTCATGCTAAAAGTCACCGGGACAGAATTCCTCTCCTATTGGCTGTTGAGTCCTCGACTTGCGACCGGTCCTTGACATACGACCGGCCGCAAGTCTTCCACTCTTCCCTGAAGGACCATAGCAACAGACTGTAACAAGACTGTAACTGCCAGTCGCGTCTGATTGGCTCAGACACGACTGGCGGGAAACTAGGTCCTGGAGCGTTCTGATTGGTTCCCCCGTTTGACAGCTCGCGTATAAGTAGCTGTCAAACGGGGGAGCCCCTGTCTACCGCAGTTCTTCTCATGTAAATAGTTTCCGCGTCTTTTTGCCTGTTGCCAATAAACGGCTTGTACTTTATCTAGCCTGTGTCCGGACTCCCTCTCTTCCTCAGAACTTAACATTGGCAAACTGTCTTCATCCCAGTGGTGGGTTTCTACAGGCTCGCACCTACTCGCGAGAGCCGGTTGGTGAAATTTAGAGAACCGGTGAGAGGGGGTTCCACCGGCGTACCTGGAAGTAAATCTGGCTCGCCGCTGCCAAGGACCCAATGGGAAGGGAAGGAAAGGAAAGGAAGGAAGAAAGGAAAGAAAGAAAGGAAAGAAAGAAAGAAAGAAAGAAAGAAAGAAAGAAAGAAAGAAAGAAAGAAAGAAAGAAAGAAAGAAAGAAAGAAAGAAAGAAAGAAAAGACAGACAATAATAATAATAATAATAAATAATAATAATAATAATAAATTTTATTTGTAGCCCGCTCTCTCTCCCCAGAGGGACTCGAGGCGGGGACAGACAGAAAGAAAGAAAGAAAGAAAGAAAGAAAGAAAGAAAGAAAGAAAGAAAGAAAGAAAGAAAGAAAGAAAGAAAGAAAGAAAGAAAGAAAAAGAAAGAAAGAATTTATCATCACAATTGAGTCCAAAATTTTGGTTGCTAAGCAAGAGCGTTGTTAAATGAGTTTCACCACATTTTAAAAGGTGGCCACTCCCACCCTGTCACATGACTGCCAAGCCACGCCCACAAAATAGGCCACACCTACAGAGTAGGTTCTAAAAAATTTGAAACCCACCACTGCTTCATCCCAAAAGATTAATCAAATATTGAATGAAGGTGCTTGGTGGTGAGATGGATGTGGTAAATCCGGTTCAAATTGAAAATAACAAAGCAAGCTTATAACCGTGTTTCTTTGAAAACATGACAGGGTCTTATTTTCTTTTGACCCCTGAAAAAATGGCTTGGCCTTCTTTTCGAGGTGTGTCCTAATTCCCTACCCCCCTCCCCCGTACCACCCCCCCCATGTGCCTTGCCATGCCGCCGGCTGGTTTTCACAGCCAAAAAGAACGAGTGATGTGCCTCGCCGTGCCACTTCTTTGGTTTCTCAGCTGTGCACTTGCTTGGACACAATAAGACTGCTCCATGCTGAAGATAAATGGCTCCTCCATGCAGCAACTGCCAAAAAAGCCATCACAGTGCTAGGCTGCATCAACAGAGGGAGAGAATCAAGATCCCATGAAGGGTTAATACCACTTTATAAGGCCTTGGGAAGGCCACACTTGGAATCCTGCATTCAGTTTTGGTCACTACGATGTACAAAAGATGTGGAGACTCTAGAAAGAGTGCAGAGAAGAGCAAGAAAGAGCATGAGGGGACTGGAGGCTAAAACATACGAAGAAGAGTTGCAGGAACTGGGTATGTCTAGTTTAATGAGAAGAAGGACTAGGGGAGACATGATAGCAGTCTTCCAATATCTCAGGGGTTGCCACAAAGAAGAGGGAGTCAAGCCATTCTCCAAGCACCTGAGGGCAGGACAAGAAGCAATGGGTGGAAACTAATCAAGGAGAGAAGCAACTTAGAACTGAGGAGAAATTTCCTGACAGTGAGAACAATGAATCAGTGGAACAGAAATTGCCTCCAGAAGTTGTGAACGCCCCAACACTGGAAGTCTTTAAGAAGATGCTGGAGAGCCATTTGTCTGAAATGGTGTAGGGTTTCCTGCCTAGGCAGGGGGTTAGACTAGTAGACCTCCAAGGTCCCTTCCAACTCTGCTATTGTATTGTATAAAATAATAGAATGGAAAAATGGAAAACCCAAAATCAGAAAAGAAAATACCAATAACAGAAAGCTGTGAAAGTGTAATTGTGATTTTAATGTTTGGAAAATGTTTATTAAAAAATGTTTTTTTTAAAAAAAACCATCTTTCCAAACAACCACCATTGTTTCCAGTGTCTTTCTCCCCGTCTGGGTTCTTGGAACTGAACCCAGACGGACATTTCTGCCAACAGTGTGAATTTGCCTCCAGTCCCCTGATCCCCTTTGCATTCTTTCCTCTTCTTGGTCCATTGATGGTGATTTCCCCTGTATTTGATTGATAGCCTTGCCTGGAATCGTCTTGCTGTTTCTGCACTGATGTAATGATAATGAGGCTTTACGTTGGGGGTGGGGGTGGGGGGATGCTGTAAAGAGGTTATGAATCTCTAATGAGGAAGCGCATGCAGATGGCCTCCACAAGTCCACATTATCCCAGTCATAACGGGAGGCCAGATGGCCCTCTGAAAACCAGGAGCCCTAAAACCCCCCCAAGTTCAGTCTTGATTAGTCTAATTTCCTTCAACAAGCTAAGGCCAAGTAGCCTTTCTTGGCTCAGCTGCCTCTGGATGGATGGTTCTCACTGTCAGGAAATTCCTCCTTATTTCTCGGTTGATTCCTTCCTTATTTATTTATTTTACTTTATTTTATTAAATTTATAGATCGCCCCCTCTCCCCCATGGGGACTCGGGGAGGGGTGGTGGTGCACAGGAAATTAAAAAATCAAATAAATACAACAATATACAAAATATTAAAACCGAATTAAATTATCCCTGTGCTAAAATCAACATTAAAACCCTTAAAACCCTCAACAGCTATACCCCTTAAAATTCCAATTAAACAATTTATTTCTACAGGCTAGGTATGATAAGTTAGGCCAAGCCGGCCTGATGGAAGAAGTGAGTCTTTAACTTCTGGCGGAAGGAGCGGAGGTCCGTCGTTGTTCTGATTTCGGGGGGTAGGTCGTTCCAGAGGGTAGGGCCCGCCACAGAGAAGGCCCTTCCCCTGGGCGTCGCCCGCTGGCATTGCTTAGTGGACGGCACCCGGAGAAGTCCCTCTCTGTGGGAGCGAATCGGCCAGAGGGATGTATGGGGCAGGATGCGATCCTGCAGATAACTAGGACCCGTGCCATGGAGCGCTTTGAAGATGGCGACCAGTACCGTGATTAGTTTCCACCCATTGCTTCTTGTTCCGCCTTCCCTCTGGTCCAGTTCCAAGCTGGGAGAAAGGCACTGGAGACAAAATGGAGGCTGGAGGCTGATTGGGAAGAGGGTCCATTTTTTGAGCACATGGGATTCTGGCCAGCTGACCCCATGGAGTTGAGAGTGAGGGGTATTTATACCGTCTCTTGGCTTATGCACTTGAGTTTCCTGTCCTAGACAAGAATATCAGAGGTGGTATTCAGCCGGTTCTGACTGGTTCTGGCGAACCGGTAGCGGAAATTTTGAGTAATTCAGAGAACAAGCAAATGCCACCTCTGGGTGGCCTCGCCCCTATCTATTCGCTGCCTCCGAGTCCCAGCTGATCGGCTGGCTCTTCTTTTGTTGCCCTGCACAGGAGAACGGAGCTGGAAAGCAGGTTGGTGGGGTGGGGAAGGAATAGTGATTTGGAAGTATCCTTCCCCCTGGAGAGGGGAGGGAATGGGGATTTTGCAGTATCCTTCCCCCTGGAGAGGGGAGGGAATGGGGATTTTGCAGTATCCTTCCCCCTGGAGTGGGGAGGGAATGGGGATTTTGCAGTATCCTTCCCCCTGGAGAGGGGAGGGAATGGGGATTTTGCAGTATCCTTCCCCCTGGAGAGGGGAGGGAATGGGGATTTTGCAGTATCCTTCCCCCTGGAGAGGGGAGGGAATGGGGATTTTGCAGTATCCTTCCCCCTGGAGAGGGGAGGGAATGGGGAGTTTGCAGTATCCTTTCCCTGGAGTGGGGAGGGAATGGAGATTTTGCAGTATCCTTCCCCCTGGAGAGGGGAGAGAATGGGGATTTTGCAGTATCCTTCCCCTGGAGTGGGGAGGGAATGGGAATTTTGCAATATCCTTCCCCTGGAGAAGGGAGGGAATGGAGATTTTGCAGTATCCTTCCCCTGGAGTGGGGACGGAATGGGGATTTGCAGTATCCTTCCCCTGGAGTGAGGCGGGAATGGGGATTTGCAGTATCCTTCCCCTGAAGTGAGGAGGGAATGGGGATTTGCAGTATCCTTCCCCTGGAGTAGGGAGGGAATGGGGAGTTTGCAGTATCCTTCCCCTGGAGTGGGGAGGGAATGCAGATTTTGCAGTATCCTTCCCCCTGGAGAGGGGAGGGAATGGGGATTTTGCAGTATCCTTCCCCTGGAGTGGGGAGGGAATGGGGATTTTGCAGTATCCTTCCCCTGGAGAAGGGAGGGAATGTAGATTTTGCAGTATCCTTCCCCTGGAGTGGGGAGGGAATGGGGATTTGCAGTATCCTTCCCATGGAGTGGGGAAGGGAATGGGGATTTGCAGTATCCTTCCCCTGGAGTAGGGAGGGAATGGGGAGTTTGCAGTATCCTTCCCCTGGAGTGGGGACGGAATGCAGATTTTGCAGTATCCTTCCCCTGACGTGGGGAGGTAATGGGGATTTTGCAGTATCCTTCCCCTGGAGTGAGGAGGGAATGGGGATTTGCAGTATCCTTCCCCTGGAGTGGGGAGGGAATGGGGATTTTGCAGTATCCTTCCCCTGGAGTGAGGAGGGAATGGGGATTTGCAGTATCCTTCCCCTGGAGTGGGGAGGGAATGGGGATTTTGCAGTATCCTTCCCCTGGAGTGGGGACGGAATGCAGATTTTGCAGTATCCTTCCCCTGAAGTGGGGAGGTAATGGGGATTTTGCAGTATCCTTCCCCTGGAGTGAGGAGGGAATGGGGATTTGCAGTATCCTTCCCCTGGAGTGGGGAGGGAATGGGGATTTTGCAGTATCCTTCCCCTGGAGTGAGGAGGGAATGGGGATTTGCAGTATCCTTCCCCTGGAGTGAGGAGGGAATGGGGATTTGCAGTATCCTTCCACTGGAGTGGGGAGGCAATGGGGTGTTTGCAGTATCCTTGCCCTGTCACACCCACCAAGCCACAACCACAGAACCAGTAGTAAAAAAAAATTGAATCCCACCACTGAAGAACATGTCTTCCATTGGCTGTGGTCAGACTCCCATGGATCTGTGTTGGGGTTATGTAGTGGTCATAGCTGGCGTTGTTGTCTGAGCTCCCAGATTGAGTTGACGTTTGCTGGGGGCGGTGCAATGAAGGGGCATTGGGCAACTCCTATTGTGACTAAGGGCTAATCCTACCTTTGTTGATGTCAACCCTGAAACTGGCTGACTGAGTTGGTTCTTGGGTGCGGGGTCTTTGCTTATGGCTAGAGCATCTATCTCTTTATCTCTTCAGTGCTGACATTTGCTGAGGGCTATTAAGAAAGGTGGTGACTGCTTCCTGTCTCCAAGAGGATATTTCTCCCTTTAGGGAAATATAATAGTCTGCCTTTTTACAATACAATACAATAGCAGAGTTGGAAGGGACCTTGGAGGTCATCTAGTCCAACTCCCTGCCTAGGCAGGAAGCCCTACACCATTTCAGACAAATGGTTATCCAACATCTTCTTGAAGACTTGCAGTGTTGGAACATTCACAACTTCTGGAGGCAACTTCTGTTCCACTGATTAATTGTTCTAAGTGTCAGGAAATTTCTCCTCAGTTCTAAGTTGCTTCTATCCTTGATTAGTTTCCACCCATTGCTTCTTGTCCTGCCCTCAGGTGCTTTGGAGAATAGCTTGACTCCCTCTTCTTTGTGGCAACCCCTGAGATATCGGAAGACTGCTATCATGTCTCCCTTAGTCCTTCTGTTCATTAAACTAGACCTACCCAGTTCCTGCAACCGTTCTTCATATGTTTTAGCCTCCAGTCCCCTAATCATCTTGGTTGCTCTTCTCTGCACTCTTTCCAGAGTCTCCACATCTTTAATATCTCCTATAATATTTCATTCTTCTAGGAGAGGGATGAATGATAACTTTCTACAAGGTGCTTTGGAGAATAGGTTGCTCCCCCCTCTTCGTGGAGATCTACAGAGGACGGTTTTCCTTTTTTTCAAATTAATTTTTATTTATTTTTGTTACATAATAAATATTCCTTTGTGGACAGAGTGTTGTCCGAATTCCCCCGTTAACATTCCCACCAAAAGACAGTTCATTGTACATTATATTTCCATTATTTCCAATTTTAGCCGTGTTACTTTTCTTCTCTTATTTTCCAATTTCTAGTTTTTCACATGCAAACAATATAGTTTTTCTTTCTCTTTAAAAATCAACAATTTTATCCTTTCTTTTCCATCTATTTTCCATGAACAATATGAATCTTCAAGTTTCAAATTTCAAGTTTTATATAATCAGCGCAACATCATTATTTATCAGCTTTAAGGTTCTTAATATAATTCCCACACATTCTAATTCAAGCACTCGTCACCTCTCGACTCGACTACTGTAATGCTCTCTATATGGGGCTTCCCTTGAGGTGCACCCGAAAGCTGCAGCTAGTCCAGAACGCAGCCGCGCGGGTGATTACGGGAGCGCCCAGACACTCCCACATAACACCTGTCCTGCGCGAGCTGCACTGGCTTCCTGTGGTCTTTCGGGTGCGCTTCAAGGTTTTAACGACCATCTTTAAAGAGCTCCATGGCTCGGGGCCTAGTTATATGCGAGACCGCCTCCTGCCCCATACATCCCTCAGACCGATACGCTCCCACAGAGAGGGCCTCCTCAGGGTGCCGTCGGCTGGACAATGCCGACTGGCGACACCCAGGGGGAGAGCCTTCTCTGTGGCGGGCCCAGCCCTCTGGAACGACTTACCCCCTGAACTCCGCACCATCTCCGACCTCCGCCTCTTCCGCAAGTGTCTGAAGACACACCTATTTCATCTAGCCGGCCTAGCGTAACCTCCATACTGACTATTAGATAGTTTTTAAACTTGGGATTTTAATTCGGTTTTTAGCGCAGGGTTTATTTATTAGAATAAGTATTTTAAATTTCATATATTTTATATATTTTGTATGTATTTTAACATCCCTGTGCGCCGCCCTGGGTCCTAACAAGGAGAAGGGCGGGGTATAAATTTAATAAAATAAAAAATAAAATAAATAAAATAAAATAAAATAAAATAAGCATATTTTTACCTTCTTAACAATCTCTCGTTCTATAGGATCATATCATGCTACTGAGGCAGGGCATAAAGTGATTTTTAGACATAAGAGTGAAATGATGTGGGGCTGGACTGGATGACCCAGGGGGGTCCCTATTTAGCTCTGCATTGTAACGATATTTCTGAATTTCCTGAGCTGCAACAGGATGTGCCAAACCGCAAACACCTGCTTGTAAGTAGGCCGAGTTAGATTGGAAGGCCCCTTGCAAGGCAGACAGGGCTTAACCACAAAGGTTAGAAGTTCATCTTAGAAAATAACAGGATATGTTTGTGGTTTTCTTTTTTGACAATCATGTAACCAATAAGAAACTAGCCATGATGAAAGTTGCTTGTCGTGAAGTATAAAACTCTGTATTCCTTTTTGGACAGGAGTTCAGAATTCATGGATGCTAGCCTGGACTAGCTTTCTGAACTATGGCAGCCATAATAAACTTTTCCTGATTTTGAGAAGTCCAAGCCTCGTGCTCTTTTTCCTGCAACACTACTATTTTCCTGTTTCTAAATTTTCTTTTCTCTCTTTCTTCTTTTTAGGTGTCGTATACCTTTTCTTCTGTATTTCCCCGTTCACTTTTCGATAGATTTTCTTGAGTATCCCTCCCTCCAAGATTCAGTTACAGAGGCTAGTTTTCCGTTGATGCCCTTCTGGTCTAAGAACTTCTTCCTGGACCTTGGGTTGCATCCCACCCTGCTGACTTTAAATCAGCTGTTAAAAACAGAGTTATTTCAGAGAGTCTCGAGGGATTTTATCCGTCTCATCAACTTTTATGTATGTTGGATCTGCGGCATCTTCTTTATTTTTGTTCTATTTTATTGCACCGCGGATATTTTACTACCTTTTTAATGGATGCCTTCTAAAGATTGTGGAGGGTACATAAATGCAAGAAATAAATCTCAAGGTTTTATGGGATTTAGCCCTCTGCATCTTGGTCTGCGACAAAGAAACGAGATGCGTTATAAAGTCAGCGTTAGGACTGCTTTACATGTATGAGTAAGACCACACTTGGAATACTGCATTCAGTTTTGATCAATATTAAAAAAGAGAGCAACTGGCCATTGGGGGCGAAACACTGGCCCCCGTAGAGAGGGCGCGCAACTTGGGTGTCCTCCTGGATTCCCGGCTGTCCATGGAGGACCATTTGACGGCCGTGGCCAGGGGGGCGTTCTACCAGGTTTGCCTGATACGCCAGTTGCGCCCCTTACTGCACCGGGTGGCCCTTCGCACAGTCACTCAAGCATTCGTGACATCCCGGCTGGACTACTGTAACGCTCTCTACATGGGGTTCCCCTTGAGGTGCACTCGAAGGTTACAGTTAGTCCAGAATGCGGCCGCGCGGGTGATTATGGGTGCCTCAAGGCAATCCCACATAACACCTCTCCTGCGCGAGCTGCACTGGCTACCTGTGGCCTTTCGGGTGCGCTTTAAGGTGCTGACGACCATCTTTAAATCGCTCCATGGCTCAGGGCCTAGCTACATACGAGACCGCCTCCTGCCCCATACATCCCTTCGACCGATCCGCTCCCACAGAGAGGGCCTTCTCCGGGTACCGTCGGCCGGGCAATGCTGGTTGGCGACGCCCAGGGGAAGGGCCTTCTCTGTGGCGGGCCCAGCCCTCTGGAACGACCTACCCCCCAATCTACGCACCACCTCGGACCTCCGCCTCTTCCGCCAGCGCCTCAAAACGTATTTATTCCAACAAGCCGGCCTAACATAACCCCCCGTTTCTGACTTTTATTCGTATACATTTTAATTTATAGGATTTTATAAGTGTTTTAGCACAGGATATAATTTAATAGTTTTTAATAATGTATTTTTGTAATTATGTATGGTTTTTTAATATTGCCTGTGCGCCGCCCTGGGTCCTTTTTAGGAGAAGGTGTGGGGATATAAATTTGATAAATAAATAAATAAGCTCTTAGACTTATATATTGCTTCACACTGCTTTTACAGCCCTCTCTAAGCAGTTTACAAAGTCAGCGTAATCGGGATCCTCATTTAACCCACCTTGGAAGGATGGAAGGATGAGTCAACCATGAGCCTGGTGAGATTCAAACTGCCAAATTGCAGGCAGCTGGCAGGCAGCAGAAGTAGCCTGCATTACTGCACTCTAACCAATGCGCCGCTCTGGCTCATAGCAATAACACTTAGAATTATATACCGCTTCACGGGGCTTTTACAGCCCTCTCTAAGAGGTTTACAGAGTCAGCATATTGTCCCCAACAATCTGGGGTCCTCATTTTACCCACCTCAGAAGGATGGAAGGCTGAGTCAACCTGAAGCCTGGTGGGATTTGAACTGCCAAATTGCAGGCAGCCGACAGGCAGCAGAAGTAGCCTGCAGTACTGCCCTCTAACCATTGCGCCACATTACAATGTTGAAACATTGCAGAGAAGAGCAGCAAAAATGATTAGGGGACTGAAGGTTTAAACATTTAAAGAAAGGTTGCTGGAATTGGGTATATCTAGTTTAATGAAAAGGACGAGGGGTGATACGATAACTAGACCTCAAACAAATAAGAGGAAGTACTTTTTCACCCAGAGGATCCCTGGTCTATGGAACTCCCTGCCAGAAGAAGGGGTGACAGCTGTCAGCCTCGACACCTTTAAGAAAGGATGAGAGGAGTTCATGGAGAACAAGGGTATCCATGGCTATCATGATGGATGCCTAAGGACACCCTCCGGGTTGGAGAGATAGGCAGGATGTCTCTCAATGCCATTTGCAGGGAATCACAAGCAGGTGAAGACATCTGCTTGGGAAGACCCTGAAGGAAATGGGGAGCCACTGTGTGAGACAGAATGCTGGATTGGATGGGCTGTGGCCTGTTCCAGCAAGGCTGTTCTTATGTTCTTATGATAGCAGTCTTCCAATATTTGAGGGTCTGCCACAAAGAGGAAGGGGCAAACCACTGCAAACGTCATAAATATGAAGCAGTTACCAAAAGTAAGGTTCTACATTTAAGCATTAAAAAAATTGCACAGGTACAGTATACTGTAGGTGGTACCTTGCTCAATAGTAGTAACTGTGAGAGGGATCTTGGAGTCCTAGTGGACAACCATTGAAATAGGAGCCAGCTTTGTACTGCAGCTGCGAAAAATGCCAACACAGTTCTAGGCTGCATCAACAGAGGGAAAGAATCAAGATCACAGGAAGTGTTAATACCACTTTATAAGGCCTTGGTAAGGCCACACTTGGAATATTTGCATCCAGTTTTAGTCGCCACGATGTAGAAAAGTTGTGGAGACTCTAGAAAGAGTGCAGAGAAGAGCAACAAAGAGGATTAGGGGATGATGGAGGCTAAAACATATGAGGAACGGTTGCAGGAACTGGGTATGTCTAGTTTAATGAGAAAAAGGACCAGGGGAGACATGATAGCAGTCTTCCGATATCTCAGGGATTGCCCCAAAGAAGAGGGAGTCAAACTATTCTCCAAGGCACCTGGGGGCAGAACAAGAAGCAATGGATGGAAACTAATCAAGGAGAGAAGCAACTTAGAACTGAGGAGAAATTTCCTGACAGTGAAAACAATTAATCAATGGAACAACTTTCCTCCAGAAGTTGTGAATGCTCCAACACTGGAAGTTTTAAAGAAGATGTGGGACATCCATTTGTCTGAAGTGGTGTAGGGCTTCCTGCCTAGGCAGGGAATTGGACTAGAAGTTCTCCAAGGTCCCTTCCAACACTGTTATTGTAACCTATTCTATCTGAAATGGTATAGGGTCTCCTGCTTGAGCAGAGGGATGAGCTAGAAGACCTCCAAGGGCCCTTCCAACTGTAGTATTCTGTTATTCCTTATCTCCCGCTCCTCCCACTCAAAGAGAATGTTAAAAACATTTTAAAAGTTGGTTTGAGCTTTTGTTCTAGCCTTAACCTTTTAATTGCAATAAATCTTTTATGAAATAAAAACACTTATGGGAATGTTAATTGGGTTAAGGAAGGTTACTGTCCACTTCGAAAAGGTCTCGCTTATTTTTTTAAATTATTAATCAAAGGAATCTTGTTTGAAAGTTGGCTGACTTGGAGACCATTAGTGCTAATGATGACAGAAGATGATGTCTTGCAGAAAAAGGTCTAAATTCACCGAAAATATCTTGCTGGGATTTCTCTTCTGTCCTAAGTACAGGTAGTCCTCAACTTACAACCACAATTGGGTCTCAGATTTCTGTTGCTAAGCGAAATAGTTCTTAAGTGGGCTTTGCCCCATTTGAGGATCCTGCTTGCCACCGTTGTTAAGCAAATCACTGCTGTTGTTAAGTTAGTAACCTGGTTGTTAAGTGAATCTGGCTTCCCCCGTTGACTTCGCTTGTCAGAAGGTCACCTGAACCTGGGGGACGCTGCAACCGTCTTAAGTACATGCCAGTTGCCGAGCGTCTGAATTTGGATCGTGTGACCACAGGGTTGCTGCAACGGTCGTTATGTGTGAAAACGGTCATAAGTCACTTTTTTCAGTGCCATTGCAACTTCGAATGGTCACTAAATGAGTGGTTGTAAGTTGAGGACAATCTGTACTTTGACCTGACCCCAAAAATCAGTTGGTGACTCCTGTAGATCTTTTAACTTTCCTGCAGACTGAGATATTCATTGCTGTTGTTGTTAGTTACGAAGTCATGTCCGACCCATCGTGACTCCGTGGATAACGTTGCTCCAGGCCTTCCTGTCCTCTCCCATCCTCTGGAGTCCATTGAAGTTCACACCAGCTGCTTCGGTGACTCTACCCAGCCCCCTCCTTCTCTGCCCTCCCCTTCTTCTTCTTTGGCCCTCCTGTATTGTATTGTATTGTATTGTATTGTATTGTATTGTATTGTATTGTATTGTATTGTATTGTATTGTATTGTATTGTATTGTATTGTAAGTGTTAATACCACTTTATAAGGCCTTGGGAAGGCCACACTTGGAATATTTGTATTCAGTTTTGGTTGCCACGATGTAAAAAAGATGTGGAGACTCTAGAAAGAGTGCAGAGAAGAGCAACAAAAAGGATTAGGGGACTGGAGACTAAAACATATGAGGAACGGTTGCAGGAACTGGGTATGTCTAGTTTAATGAAAAGAAGGACCAGGGGAGACATGACACCAGTCTTCCAAGATCTCAGGGGTTGCCAGGCACCTGAGGGCAGAACAAGAAGCAATGGGTGGAAACTAATCAAGGAGAGAAGCAACTTGGAACTGAGGAGAAGAAGTTGTCAATGCTCCAACAATGAAAGTCTTTAAAAAGATGTTGGAAAACCATTTGTCTGATGACCAGGGAAGACATGAAAGCAGTCTTCCAATATCTCAGGGGCTGTGACAAAGAAGAGAGAGTCAAGCTAGTCTCCAAAGCACCTGAGGGTAGAACAAGAAGCAATGGGTGGAAACTAATCAAGCAACTTAGAACTGAGGAGGAATTTCCTGACAGTTAGAACAATTAGTCAGTGGAACAACCTGCCTCCAGAAGTTGTTAATGCACCAACACTGGAAGTCTTTAAGAAGAGGTTGGATAGCTATTTGTCTGAAACGGTATAAGGTTTCCTGCCTGGGCAGGGGGTTGGACTAGAAGACCTCCAAGGTCCCTTCCAACTCTGCTATTGTATTGTACTATTACATAGCCAACATCATATTGTATTATTAAATGTTTACATCAATTCATCTTACCATCAAGTCCCTAAAACAATTATTGGCTCTTCTGCTCTCCATACACCCTATGTGTACCTTATCCATCACTTTCTTCTCCCTCTCTCCTCCGTTTCCCTACCTCCTTTCTTCCCTCTGTCATTCTTCCCTTTTCTACTTTCCCTTCTTTCTCTCCTTCTGAAACGGTACAGAGTTTCCTGCTTAGGCAGGGGGCTGGACTAGAAGACCTCCAAGGTCCCTTCCAACTCTGCTATTGTATGGTATAACACTTATCCACTGCCTTGTTTCTCTCCCGCAAGAAGAAAATGAAATTATCATCTCCTGTGGGTGCTATTTCAGGATTTCCTATCATTAAAAGGTGTCTCAATTATCATCCTTGAGCCAAGAAACCTCCCTGGTCCCAAAAGGAAATGCACAAGCAAGATTGAATTTGGCGTCTGAGGTTTTTCATCAATTTTTGCCGTTTTGGAAGACCAGCAAGGATGCTGAAGAGGCGTCGGAAGCAGGAAGCCGGGTAATTGTTTCGCTTCCACCCAAGTTGGGAATTAGACCGATAAAACAGGAGCTCTCTGTGTTCTTCTGAATTATCTTCCCTCTCAGGGCTTTTACACAACAGCTTCTGTGTTCAGGAGCTATTGGCGTGTTTTTAATGTTCTTTTTTGCTCAGAAATTGGCTGAAATGTTCCCAAGGACCAAGGTGCCACTCTGGACCCCAAACACCTTAATCTCCGAAGCAAAGAAACCACGACTCTGTTCAACAGAGAGCAGCGAATGTGGGAAGGACAGAATGTCCTGCTGTTAGTCTCTTAACTGCACCATGGCAAACAGGAATTAGAAATGATTGAATGCCGTAATTGAGAGGAAGGAAAGGCTGGGAGGGAAGTGAGGGGCAAGCTGTATGTGTTACATTCATTTACAATGCAATACAATACAATGCAATAGCAGAGTTGGAAGGGACCTTGGAGGTCTTCTAGTCCAACCCCCTGCCTAGGCAGGAAACCCTATACCAGTGACGGCGAACCTGTTTTGGCTCGCATGCCAAAAGCAGAGGGAGCACAGGGGAGTCGTGTGCAGGCGTACCACACCCATATTGCTATGCACATGACCACAGTGTGCATGTGTCAGTGGTGGGTTTCTGCAGGCTCGCACCTACTCGCGAGAGCCGGTTGGTGAAATTTAGAGAACCGGTGAGAGGGGGTTCCACCGGCGTACCTGGAAGTAAATCTGGCCCGCCGCTGCCAGTGACCCAACGGGAAGGAAAGGAAATTTCCTGACAGTTAGAAATTTCTTGACAGTTAGAACAATTAACCTCTAGAACAGCTTGCCTCCAGAAGTTGTGAATGCCCCAACCCTGGAAGCCTTTAAAAAGATGTTAGATAGCCATTTGTCTGAAATGGTATAAGGTTCCTGCCCACGCAGGGGGTTGGACTAGAAGACCTCCAAGGTCCCTTCCAACTCTGCTATTGTATTGTATTGAAAGGAAAGGAAAGGAAAGGAAAGGAAGGAAGGAAGGAAGGAAGGAAGGAAGGAAGGAAGGAAGGAAGGAAGGAAGGAAGGAAGGAAGGAAGAAAGAATGAATTTATCTTCACAATTGAGTCCAAAATTTTGGTTGCTAAGCAAGAGTGTTGTTAAATGAGTTTCACCACATTTTAAAAGGTGGCCACTCCCACCCTGTCACTGACTGCCAAGCCACGCCCACAAAATAGGCCACACCTACAGAGTAGTTTCTAAAAAAAATTTGAAACCCACCACTGGCATGTGTGCATGACCAGTGCTCCCCACCATTTTTGGCATGCTTTGTTCGCCCTCCCCAGGCTCTAGAGACTTTCTAGGAGCCCGGGGAGGGCAAAAACAGCCCCCCCTGCCCTCCCTGGAGCTTCCCTGAAGCCTCCAGAGTATGAACCCAGGGGTGTTCAAACTAGAGAGCTTTAAGACTTGTGGACTTCAACTCCCAGAATCCCTCCTCTCGCTCTTCCTCTTGATGATGGGCGGATTGGCGGGGGGAGGGAGCTGGAACCAGTTCTAAACGGTCCTGTAGATTTGTGGAACCTCTTCTATAGGAGAGCTTAGAACCAGCAGGAACCCACCCCTGAGTCCAACCCAATACAATACAAGGCTAGATACAATATACAATAGCAGAGTTGGAAGGGACCTTGTAGGTCTTCTAGTCCAACCCCCTGCATGGGCAGGAACCTTGCACCATTTCAGACAAATGGCTATCTAACATCTTTTTAAAGACTTCCAGGGTTGGGGCATTCACAACTTCTGGAGGCAAGCTGTTCCAGAGGTTAATTGTTCTAACTGTCAGGAAATTTCTCCTTAGTTCTAAGTTGCTTCTCTCCTTGATTAGTTTCCACCCATTGCTTCTTGTTCTGCCCTAAGGTGCCTTGGAGAATAGTTTGACTCCCTCTTCTTTGTGGCAGCCTCTGAGATATCGGAACACTGCTATCATGTCTCCCCTGGTCCTTTTCTTCATCAAACTAGACCTCCCCAGTTCCTGCAACCGTTCTTCATATATTTTAGTCTCCAGTCCCCTAATCATCTTGGTTGCTCTTCTCTGCACTCTTTCCAGAGTCTCCACGTCTTTTCTACATCGTGGCGACCAAAGCTGTATGCAGTATTCCAAGTGTGGCCTTACCAAGGCCTTATAAAGTGGCATTAACCCTTCACGTGATCTTGATTCCATCCCTCCCAATTCTTGACCACTTCCAAACCATCGGAGTTGAAGTCCTACAATGCCCATATCTGGAGGGAATCCCTCCCCAGCTCAGCAAGGAGGACCTCAAGAGAGGGAATCCTTGAATTACAACAATTCATTTAGTGACCGGTCAAAGTTACAATGGCACTGGAAGGTGACTTATGTCCGTGTTTCACAGATGTGACCTTTGCAGCATCCCCATGATCATGCGATGAAAATTCAAATATTTGGCAACTGCTTCCTATTTATGACGCTTGCAGGGTCCTGTCCAATGGTCCCCCATTTGTGACCTTCAGACAAGCAAAATGAATGGGGAAGCCATTCACTTAATAAACCAGTTTACCGTATTAACTTAGCCACTGCAGTGTTTCAACTTAAAAACGGAGGCAAGAACGGTCATCACATGGGGCAAAGCTCACTGATTAACAAATGTCACACTTAGCAACAAAAAGGTTTGGGCTCAATTGTGTTCGTAAGTCGAGGACGACCAGTATAAAATAAAATCACTTCAGCATATGTTTTTAAAAAAGACAAATATGAATAGCTCAATTCATAATGTGCTGCCAGGCGAGATTAGGGTCAAAAAATGTCATTCTTTCCCTCCAGCGAGATTTATGATGCAAAGGGCCTTATTTGTGAAGAAATCCATTTATAAGATGGGCTGCCCACCTTCTCTGCTATCGCAGGAAAGGGGTAATCATCCACCTGGTCCTTCAAACAGGCTCAAATTTATCTCCATCGTCCAAGTTCAGCAACTCACCGCAGGTCGTAAGGGTTGAAATGAGGTTGCAATCATTATCATTTAGTTGTAAGAATTCTCCAAATTGCAAGGAGATTGTCATTTAGTTGTAAGAATTCTCCAAATTGCAACAAAGATGATTAGGGGACTGGAGGCTAAAACATATGAAGAACGGCTGCAGGAGCTGGGTATGTCTAGTTTGATGAAGAGAAGGACCAGGGGATACATGATAGCAGTGTTCCGATATCTCAGAGGGTGCCACAAAGAAGAGGGACTCAAACTATTCTCCAAGGCACCTGGGGGCAGGACAAGAAGCAATGGGTGGAAACTAATCAAGGAGAGAAGCAACTTAGAACTAAGGAGAAATTTCCTGACAGTTAGAACAATTAACCTCTGGAACAGCTTGCCTCCAGAAGTTGTGAATGCCCCAACCCTGGAAGTCTTTAAGAAGATGTTGGATAGCCATTTGTCTGAAATGGTATAAGGTTCCTGCCCACGCAGGGGGTTGGACTAGAAGACCTCCAAGGTCCCTTCCAACTCTGCTATTGTATTGTATTGTATTGTATTGTATTGTATTGTATTGTATTGTATTGTATTGTAAGCGGGGGGGAATCTCGGGCAGAAGGGAAAAGAAGAATAACTCTCTTTTAAGCCACCCGTTCAATCTTTCTTGGAAGACTGACTGAATTAACTGTATTTTTCTTTCCGTTTCCATCCCTTTAAGGCAGGGCTGTCAAAGGCCCTTGGGCGGAATGCCAGCATGCCTCCCCTCTGGTTTTTGCTGGCTGAGGGCTATCCAGACAAATTAAAAACAAAACCGAAGGAGAAAATGTTTCCCCTTTTTGCATTTGAACATCTAAGAAGGGGCAGGAAAGGAGAAAGGGAACGAGGGAAGGCAAAGAAAAAGAACGGAAAATGGGAAGAGAGCAAAGAAGGGGGGGGAAAGGAAAGGGGAAGGAAGAAGAAAGGGGAAGGGGAAGGGAAGGAAAAAGAAGGAAGGGAAAGGAGAAAGGGAAAGATAGAGAAAAGGAAGGGAAGATTGGAAAGAGAACCAGGAAGGAAAAAGAAGGAAAGTGGAGAAGAAGAAAGGAGAAGGAAGAGAGAAGGAAAAAGAAGAAAATGAAGGAAGGGAAGGAAGGGAAAGGAGAAAGAGAAAGGAAAGACAAAGAAAAAGAAGGGAGGATGGAAAGAGCAAGGAAGGAAAAAGAAGGAAAGAGGGGAAGGAAGAAGAAAGGAGAATGAAAAGGGAGGGAAGGAGGAAGGAAGGAAGGAAGGAAGGAAGGAAGGAAGGAAGGAAAGATGAGGTTGCAGCAGTTTTCCCCAGCCACTGAAATGTCAAAGAGAGATTGGATTCTCAAGGCGTGCAAAAAAATATCAACTTTTATTTATGGCCATAGCAAAATCTGGGTGGCAAAACTCTATGCAAAACATACAAACCAATGCATGTAAGGAATAGCTACACCATGCAAGAGGGGCTCAGAGTATTATATACATTTGAGGCAGATAGAAACAAAGTTGATCCAATCAGAGACAAAGATTCGTTACCAACGTGATCTTTAAAGCATCCTTTTGTTCAAGCTCCTGTCTCTGTCTACCTCAGGGGTCTCCAACCTTTGCAACTTTAAGTCTGAAGGACTACAGCTCCCAGAATTCTCCAGCCAGCTTTGCTGGCTGGAGAAGTCTGGGAGCTGAAGTCCTTCAGACTTAAAGTTGCAAAGGTTGGGGACCCCTGGTCTACCTTATCTGTGGAAGATTCCTATAGCCTTGGGTAGGGGGTGGCAGCCCCCCCTTTGCCAAGTTGCTTTTCGGCAGAATGCTTTAAGGATTTATGAGCCAGGAAAACTCCCTAGCTTGGTTCCTTTATCTATGGGGCCTGATATTCCCGTGTAACAATTCCTTCTATGTTTACCAGAATGTGCCTAGCTTTGAAGCCAAGGATAGAAACCAGACGCAGCAGCGAGATAACATTTGCAGTAATGCCACCTGGTATTAAGGTTACAATTTGCTAGGCTCGAAAATAACTAATTGCTGACAGTGTACAACAATATAAGCAGAAGCCGATAGCAAAGCTTAATTCTTAATAAATGATTTCTAGCAGTGCATCATATCAGAAGCAAACAGCAAATATTGGTTTAATCAGTAACAATTATATAGTAACATCAGCAATTCATAATAAAAGCAAATAGCCAATATTTATTATTTATTTATTTATTAAATTTATACCCCGCCCTTCTCCTTGTTAGGACCCAGGGCGGCGCACAGGGATGTTAAAATACATACAAAATATATAAAATATATGACATTTAAAATACTTATTCTAATAAATAAACCCTGCGCTAAAAACCGAATTAAAATCCCAAGTTTAAAAACTATCTAATAGTCAGTATGGAGGTTACGCTAGGCCGGCTAGATGAAATAGGTGTGTCTTCAGACACTTGCGGAAGAGGCGGAGGTCGGAGATGGTGCGGAGTTCAGGGGGTAAGTCGTTCCAGAGGGCTGGGCCCGCCACAGAGAAGGCTCTCCCCCTGGGTGTCGCCAGTCGGCATTGTCCAGCCGACGGCACCCTGAGGAGGCCCTCTCTGTGGGAGCGTATCGGTCTGAGGGATGTATGGGGCAGGAGGCGGTCTCGCATATAACTAGGCCCCGAGCCATGGAGCGCTTTAAAGATGGTCGTTAAAACCTTGAAGCGCACCCGAAAGACCACAGGAAGCCAGTGCAGCTCGCGCAGGATAGGTGTTATATGGGAGTGTCTAGGCGCTCCCGTAATCACCCGCGCGGCTGCGTTCTGGACTAGCTGCAGCTTTCGGGTGCACCTCAAGGGGAGCCCCATGTAGAGAGCATTACAATAGTCGAGTTGAGAGGTGACGAGTGCTTGAGTGACTGTGCGTAAGGCACCCCGGTCCAGTAAGGGGCGCAATTGGCGCATCAGGCGAACCTGGTGAAATGCCCCCCTGGCCACGGCTGCCACATGATCTTCCATAGACAGCCGGGAATCCAGGAGGACACCTAAATTGCGCACCCTCTCCATGGGGGCCGGTGTTTCGCCCCCAATGGCCAGAGTTGGAATAATCTGGCAGAACCGGGGGACCGGAAGCCACAGCCACTCAGTCTTGGACGGGTTGAGCTTGAGTTTGTTACCACCCATCCAGATCCGTACGGCTTCCAAGCACCGGGACATAACCTCGACGGCATCGTTGGGGTGGTCTGGGGTGGATATGTACAACTGAGTGTCATCAGCGTACAGATGATATCCCACCCCAAAACCACGGATGATCTCACCCAGCGGCTTCATATATGTGTTGAATAGGAGGGGCGAGAGGACCGACCCCTGAGGAACCCCACATATGAGGGGTCTCGAGGCCGACCTCTGCCCCCCTGTCAACACATATTGCGACCGACCAGAGAGATAGGATGAGAACCACCGCAGAACGGTGCCTCCCAGCCCCAACCCCCCCAGTCGGCGCAATAGGATACCATGGTCGATGGTATCAAAAGCCGCTGAGAGGTCTAATAGGACTAGGATAGAGGAATATCCTCTATCCCACGCCCTCCAGAGAACATCAACCAACGCGACCAATGCCGTCTCGGTGCTGTGCCCGGGTCGGAAGCCGGACTGGCGCGGGTCTAGATAATCAACTTCCTCCAAGTGTCGCGGAAACTGTTGAGCCACCACACTCTCAACAACCTTCACTAGAAAGTGGAGGTTGGAGACGGGACGATAGTTCTCTAATAATGCTGGATCCAGGGACGGCTTCTTGAGGAGGGGCCCTACTACCGCCTCTTTCAAGACGGCAGGCAAGGACCCCTCACTCAAAGATGCGTTGACAATGCCCTGGAGCCAGCCTCGTGTCATCTCCCAGGATGCCAGTACAAGCCAGGAGGGACACGGGTCCAATAAACATGTGGTAGCCCTAAGTCTCTTTGACAACTTGTCCATATCCTCGGTGGTAACAAAATCAAACTCCTCCCAAGATGGTGTCACAAGAACAGCCTCGGCCCATTCGACTGGGCCACTGTCGATGGAGGGTAGCTCGTTCCGAATCCGAGTGATTTTCTCCTGCAGATAAATCCCAAATTCCTCTGCTCGACCCTGTAAAGGGGCTTCCCGCGGCCTCTGTTGAAGGAGGGAGCGGGTCACCCCAAACAGGGCGGCAGGGCGGTTATCTGCGGATGCAATAAGAGTGGCACAATACTCACGTTTGGCCACTCTTATCGCCACTAAGTAAGTCCTAATATGGTCTCTCACTAGTGTTCGGTCGGCTTCGGAGCGAGAAGATCTCCATCTGCTCTCTAGGCGTCTCTTGTGGCGCTTCATCCAAGGAGCCCAGGTGGTTCGTCGCCGCAAGAGAGGCCGCAAGGGCGCCACTCGGTCCAAGGCCCCCGTGGCCGCACTTAACCATGCGGCCACTAGGTCCTCAGTCGAGTCGCGGGGCAAGTCCACAGGAATTGGCCCAAGCTCCCTTTGGAACCTTTTCGGGTCCATCAGGAGCCTGGGGCGGAACCATATAGGAATGTCCAGTTCCGCCTCCCCGCAGTGAGGTGCGGCGATCGGAAAGTCGAGCCGAAGGAGAGCGTGATCTGTCCATGACAGGGGTGTGATGACTAGATCCCCTATTCCCAGATCACTACTCCACTGTCCCGAGACGAAGATTAGATCCAGGGTGTGTCCGCCCTCGTGGGTAGGGCCTACAACTACTTGGGTCAGGTCCATGGCTGTCATGGAAGCCATGAACTCCCGAGCTAACCCAGAGGTTTCGCCTGCTGACGGCAGGTTAAAGTCCCCCATGACTAACAGTCTGGGGGTCTCCACCGCCGCCTCGGCTATCACCTCTAGGAGTTCGGGCAGGGCTGTTGTTGTATAGCGAGGAGCCAGGTATACAACTAACATGCCCAACTGCCTCCCTAGGCCCCACTTCACAAGGAGGGACTCGCACCCGGTCGTCTGAGGGATCGGGGTCTCCTTTGGCTCAAGATTGATTCATATTGATTCATATACTCCTTCAGAAGGAAGGAAGGAAGGAAGGATGGAAGGATGGATGGATGGATGGATGGAAGGAAGGAAGGAAGGAAGGAAGGAAGGAAGGAAGGAAGGAAGGAAGGAAGGAAGGAAGGAAGGAAGGAAGGAAGGAAGGGAAATGGAGTGTTCCTTTTCTTCTGGAATATCTTTTGATCTGTAACTTTTTGGATGCTAGACTTGTGGTGAGGTCAGTATGTTTGAAGGTTTCCACTATCAAAATTTCCTTGGTGTTAACTCTTTTTTTCCAAATTACAATGAAAATGTGTAAAGTAAATCCATGATTCCTTCTTCTGTACTTGATTTTTTTTTTTAAACACACATAACATATCTCTTGTCAGGCCTGCAGCCATCTTTTCTTTTGGATCTTTGGCCTGCCACACTTTCTATTATTCTACTATGCCTTTTTCTATTGTGGGAAAATGGGAGGGGGGATGGTACGGAGTTAGATGATATGTAGCCATAACAACATTCTTTCTAGAAAGCCAAGGTCATCCTTTGTCTCTGCATCTCTGCACCTGACCGGAACTGGATGGGTGGAAGCTGCCAGCATGGCAGTGGGAGATTGGACCATGGGATGGACTGGTGGGTGTTGGGGGGGGGGGGGCAAGATCTTGAACTTTCAACTGGGTGGGGAAAACCGGGAAGCTTTCAGATTTGAGTTTTCCCAGATGTGCCAACATGGCTCTCTTCATAAATTGGAACTTGGAGCAATACTTTGCCTCGGACTCTGATTTAATTTTGGATGCTATTTGGAACCCTGACATCTCTCTCTCTCTCTCTTTCTCATATTTTTATCTTGGTAATTTTCCAAAGCAAAGTCCGTTCTTAAAATGAACCAGGAAGGGAAACAGTGTGGTATTATTTTAAGCTACTGTGTTCATTTTCATGACATCTCTCTCCAGTCCCAGGCCCTGAAAACATCTGGGAACCACAGTTGCCAAATCATCTCTGTATGAATGTGATGATAACAGACAATGCTTAATACTTTTTCAGGAGAAAAAGTGTTGCTCTATCTTCTCCAACCTCTTTGAAAGAAAAACGCATTCTGTAAAGATAAATATTTGGGAGTGACTGGCTTAATGAAGCTCCCCGAAAGATATTTAACCTCTGACACTAGTATATCCACCACCTTGGCCCCATCTGCAATCATCCAGATGCTGTCATATCTAAGAAAGTCATATTTAACTTATTTCTGAATTTATAGCTGTTCTTGTTCCATGCTTTGGGTCACGTAATGTGCGTTCATTTTCTTTATTATTATTATTTTTACTAGCCTGCCAGGCATCCAAAGCTCTTCGGAAATAATACCTAGCACAAGGGAAGTAAGAAGTTAGTTTCGGGCGATCTTCAACTGATATTTTGTTGTTGTTAAATAGCAGTTTGTGTGATACATTGCTATGATTCTTTTGAAACTGTGTGAAACTCCTAAATTGGGAAATGTTAGAAAGGGAGAAGGGAGGGATATCAGAGGTTTAAAGGGAAAAGGAAAAAATAGAAGCATTGGTCTTACACATGAGCTCCCTCCTTCTTACCTTCCTTCTTTCTTTCTTTCTTTCTTTCTTTCCTTCCTTCCTCCTCTCATTCTTTCCTTTCCTACTTCTCATTTCTTTCCTTCTCTCTCCTTCCTTCTTCTTTCACGTCCTTCCTCCTTCTTTCCTTCTCCTCCTCCCTTTTTTCCTCTTCCTTCTTTATCTTCCTTCCTCTTCTTCCTTCTCATCGCCTTCCTTCCTTCTCTCTCCTTCTCTCCTTCTCCTTCCTCTACCTTCTTCCCTCCCTCTCTTCCCCTTCCTCCTTCTCATCTCCTTCCTTCCTCATCTTCTTTCCTTCTTCCTCCCTCCCTCCCTCCATCTCTCCCTCCTTCCTTCCTCTCTCTTCCTTCTTTTCATCTCCTTCCTCCCTCCCTCCCTTCCACTCCCTCCCTCCTCTCCTTCTTTCCTTCCTTCCTCCTCTCATTCTTTCCTTCTTCTCATATCTTTGCTTCTCTCTCCTTCCTTCCTCTTCCTCCCTTCCTCTTCCTCCTCCTCCTCCCTCGCTTCTCTCTCTCCTTCCTTCTTCTCTCATCCTTCCTCTGCCTTCTTCCCTCCCTCCCCCTTCCTCCTCATCTCCTTCCTTCCTTCTCTCTCTCCCCTTCCTTCTTCTCATCTTCTTCTTGCTCCCATTCAGACACTAAATTAACCTGTGGTTAGGGAAATTGCCCACTGTGTGCCTTCACACAATGCATTTAATTACCATAAACTAAGTGGGTTGTGATTGCAGTTTCAGATGAACAGAGCTGGAAGGGACCTTGTAGGTCATCTCGTACAACCCCCTGCCCAAGCAGGAGACCCTACATCATTTTTGACAGATGGCTGTCCAATCCCTTCTTGAAAGCCTCCAGGGATGAAGCTCCCACAACTTCTGAAGGCAACGTCTGTTCCATCGCTGGATGGTCCACACTGTCAGAAAATTCCTCCTTATTTCCAGGTTGAATCTCTCCTTGGTCAGTTTCCATCCATTGTTCCTTGTCTGGCCTTCAGGGGCTTTGGAGAATAGCTTGACCCCTTCCTCTCTGTGGTAGCCCCTCAAATATTAGAAGATGCTCTCCTGTCTCTCCTGGTCCTTCTCTTCCCTAGACTAGCCATGCCCAGTTCCTGCAACCGTTCATCCTATGTTTGAGCCTCCAGTCCCCTCATCCAGTGGCGTAGCGTGGGTTGTCAGCACCCAGGGCAAGGCAAGTAATTTGCGCCCCCTAACCCTCCCCCAGATAGTCCCTCGCTCCACTTTCAAACCACAATAAAAGTGAGAAGAGACGGAAAAGTGCGCGCATCGGGGGCGGGGGGGGAGCGGGAGGGGACGCCCTGCGCAGGGAGGGGGCGCGACGCTGGGGGGTCCCGGGGGGAAAGGGTGGGGGCGGAGGGGGATGAGGAGCGGAAGGGGGTGTCTGGCGGGGGGGGCGTTCCTCCTCCCCCCTCCTCCTGCTCTGCCGGGGTGTCAATTTGCAGCGGGAGCTCCTCCTCCGCCTCCTCCTCCTTAACGGCCCCTTGCTCGCATTCTTGACCCTCCCCGGGTGGGCTGAGCAGGGGACCCCTCCGGCCGCCGGAGCTAGCGACTTCCACCCAGGCTCTCTCCGCCGCCTCCGCCCAGGCTTCCCCGTTCGGCGCCGCCTGGCCTTTTCCCGCCTCTCCGCGCTCCCTCGAAGCCGCAGGAGGGGAAGCTCCGTGGCGCCTCCGCCTCCCTTCCCGCGAGTGTCAAAACTTTGTCGGGGCGGCAGCGGCGGCGGGACAGGGCTGAGGCGGGAGGCCGGCCTGAGGCAGGCGGGGTGCACGGTGCGAGCGCGCCCCCCAGATGTTGCGCCCGGTGCGGCCGGCCCCCCCTGCACCCCCCACGCTACGCCTCTGCCCTCATCATCCTGGTTGCTCTTCTCTGCACTCTTTCTAAAGTCTCCACATCTTTTTCATACTGTGGACTGGATGCCATATTTTAGATCTGGTCTTACTTTCTAGAGTCGTATTAGTACCTCACTTGATGGTGATTGTATCCCTCTGTTAATGCAACTGTGAATGCCGGCTAAGGCACAAACTCCCAATCCTGGTTAAAGCGCTCTTCAAGCTTTAAGATAGGGTGCCAGGGTAGCTTGTCTTTAACCAAATTGTGTTCCAGCTAAGCCTGATCAGAAAAAATAAATAAATCCTGGGCCAAAGAGACATGTTGCAGAGAAATTTGACAGAGAGTACTTAAGAAGCTAAAAATACCTCCAATAACACATAAAGGGAGAGCTTAGCGAACGCAGCTCATATTAAGATATTTTTCAATATGGAACAAATATTCTCATTTGAGAGGCATCCCTTAATCAACTTCAGCTGCTTCTCAGAAATTACTGCCTCTCCTTATTCTACAATCGTGCCCGATGGTTTTCTAGCCTCTCGCTTGAAGTGGTCCAGTTGAAACATTTAGCAAAATATTTGCACGTTCATTTGGCAAACATGATATTAGTTGCCTTAAAGCCCGATCGTTTAAAAACCAGGCTGTTTCTCCTCATTTTGAATTTAGGAGTAAAGGATGGAAGAAAGAACGTGCCTATTGCATAATCTTTTTCTCTTCTTCCGTCCAATTCGGCCTGATGGTTCTCGGAGACCACCTGGGCCGGTCCCTGCGGTTTCCTTGTCAAGGTTTTTATACAATAAATAATACAATAGCAGAGTTGGAAGGGACCTTGGAGGTCTTCTAGTCCAACCCCCTGCCCAGGCAGGAAACCTTATACCGTTTCAGACAAATGGCTATCCAAAATCTTCTTGAAGACTTGCAGTGTTGGGGCATTCACAACTTCTGGAGGGGACGAGCAAAAAATGGCCCGTTTTTTGTGGGGAAAAACACCAAACCCCTCCCCCTTCACCAAACTGGCTGTGCATAGCCTTATGGAGGCTTATAGAGTGTTGCTAGGGGCTGGGGGTGGGCAAAAACGGCCTGTTTTCGCTCATTTCTGCCCTCCCCAGCCCCCAGGAGCTCTCTGGAAGCCTCCTAATGGCTCTGCATGGCCATTTTGGTGAAGGAAGTGGGGCTTCGGGAGGCAAAAGTGCTGTATTCGGTGTATAAGACGCACCCAGATTTTCAGCCGCTTTTTTTGAGGGGAAAAAGGTGCGTCTTATACTCCAAAAAATACGATACCTACCTACCTGAATGATTAGAGCACCTTCCTTACCATCTGAGGCTGCAACAGCTGGGCCTCTTCACTAGAATGACGGCACCTGAGAGGTGACCTGATTGAAGTCTATAAAATCATGCACGGTGTGGACAAAGTAGAAAAGGAAAAACTGTTTTCCCTATCGCACAACCCTAGAACTAGGGGGCACTCCATGAAACTTTTGGAACCTAGACCTCCAACAAATAAGAGGAAGGACTTTTTCACCCAGAGGATCCCTGGTCTATGGAACTCCCTGCCAGAAGAAGTGGTGACAGCTATCAGCCTCGACACCTTTAAGAAAGGATGAGAGGAGTTCATGGAGAACAAGGGTATCAATGGCTATCATGATGGATGCCTAAGGACACCCTCCGGGTTGGAGAGATAGGCAGGATGTCTCTCAATGCCATTTGCAGGGAATCATAAGCAGGTGAAGGCATCTGCTTGGTAAGACCCTGAAGCAAATGGGGAGCCACTGTGGGAGACAGAATGCTGGACTGGATGGACTGTGGCCTCTTCCAGCAAGGCTGTTCTTATATTCTTATGTTCTTATATACCTACCTATATTTATCATCTAGTTGTCATCATCTTCTAACTATCCATCATCTGGGACACACAAGTCCTAGTAAGTACCAGACAATAACCAAAGAGTTAGGAGCACCATATTCCCAATGCCTTTCCCCCCCCCCCCCAAAATCCCAGTTATGCAGACTGCCTGTCTCCCTATCCAATAGCCAGACAACAAATTATATATAATTTGTGGGCCGAAGTGTTGAAAAAAGCAGACAGACCATCTCAAAACCAGGCCGAGGTTGGGGAGAGACACGGGCACCCTGAAATACGGCCTTCTCCGGCCACTAAGTGGCTCTTGTTCCCCCACCAGAAAGGATCTCTGTTGCTAGCTATCAACGAAAATGATTTACAGAAGTCGATCAGGGCATATTTTTCACCTTCAGGCTGTGAGTCAGTTGCTAAAGCCGAGAATCAAATTAACCCATTTTTATTGCCTCTTAAAGTCTGCCTGAAATGATTTTGCATGTACAACTTGACAAATTACATACGGGCGCATCGCAAGAGATGGAACAAACAGGACTAATCGGGAGAACTCGACAACGGGAAGGGAGGGTTTCCAGCCCAAAAGCGCATCGCAACACGGTGTATAATCAAAGGTTGACCTCCAAACCAGCAATTTGCATCCTGCCATGGAGGCAGGAGAGCAATCATCAGCCTGCGCCTAGCGGAATGGTGCCAGAAATTTAATTAGATTTGGAAGAAGCACCGGCCCTTGCCATCTGCAGCCAGAGGATGGGGGTCGAAGGGGGTGGGATGGAGGGGGCAATAAGGGGCATGCAGGGGTGGATTCCGGCTGCTTCCGCGGCGGGTTTGCTCAGGGATGCGCTGCGCATGCGCCGCACTTGATGCTCAATTACAAACTCAATTACGAAGTTCGGGCCACCATCTTCCATATATTTTTTAAAAATTATTTCTTTTATTTTACGATTGTATTTAGCTCACCCGTATTGCTCTTATAAATAAGTCAAGGCAGTGAACGTATCTAATACGTCTTCCTCCTCGTATTTTCCCCACAACAACAACCCTGTGAGGTAGGTAGGTTGGACTGAGAGAGAGAGGGATTGGCCCAAAGTCACCCAACAGGATTTCATGCTTAAGGCGGGACTAGAACTCACCATCTCCTGGTGATTGGCCCAAAGTCACCCAGCAGGATTTCATGCCTAAGGCGGGACTAGAACTCACCGTCTCCTGGTGATTGGCCCAAAGACACCCAGCAGGATTTCATGCCTAAGGCAGGACTAGAACTCACTGTCTCCTGGTGATTGGCCCAAAGTCACCCAGCAGGATTTCATGCCTAAGGCGGGACTAGAACTCACCGTCTCCTGGTGATTGGCCCAAAGTCACCCAGCAGGATTTCATGCCTAAGGCGGGACTAGAACTCACCGTCTCCTGGTGATTGGCCCAAAGACACCCAGCAGGATTTCATGCCTAAGGCAGGACTAGAACTCACCGTCTCCTGGTGATTGGCCCAAAGACACCCAGCAGGATTTCATGCCTAAGGCAGGACTAGAACTCACCGTCTCCTGGTGATTGGCCCAAAGTCACCCAGCAGGATTTCATGCCTAAGGCGGGACTAGAACTCACCGTCTCCTGGTGATTGGCCCAAAGACACCCAGCAGGATTTCATGCCTAAGGCGGGACTAGAACTCACCGTCTCCTGGTGATTGGCCCAAAGTCACCGAGCAGGATTTCATGCCTAAGGCGGGACTAGAACTCACCGTCTCCTGGTGATTGGCCCAGTCACCCAGCAGGATTTCATGCCTAAGGCGGAACTAGAACTCACCGTCTCCTGGTGATTGGCCCAAAGTCACCCAACAGGATTTCATGCCTAAGGCGGGACTAGAACTCACCGTCTCCTGGGGATTGGCCCAGTCACCCAGCAGGATTTCATTCCTAAGGCGGGACTAGAACTCACCGTCTCCTGGTGATTGGGCCAGTCACCCAGCAGGATTTCATGCCTAAGGCGGGACTAGAACTCACCGTCTCCTGGTGATTGGCCCAAAGTCACCCAGCAGGATTTCATGCCTAAGGCGGGACTAGAACTCACCGTCTCCTGGTGATTGGCCCAAAGTCACCCAGCAGGATTTCATGCCTAAGGCGGGACTAGAACTCACCGTCTCCTGGTGATTGGCCCAAAGTCACCCAACAGGATTTCATGCCTAAGGTGGGACTAGAACTCACCGTTTCCTGGTGATTGGCCCAAAGTTACCCAGCAGGATTTCATGCAAGGCGGGACTAGAACTCACCATCTCCTGGTGATTGGCCCAAAGTCACCCAGCAGGATTTCATGCCTAAGGCGGGACTAGAACTCACCATCTCCTGGTGATTGGCCCAAAGTCACCCAGCAGGAATTCATGCCTAAGGCGGAACTAGAACTCACCGTCTCCTGGGGATTGGCCCAGTCACCCAGCAGGATTTCATTCCTAAAGTGGGACTACAACTCACTGTCTCCTGGTGATTGGCCTAAAGTCACCCAGCAGGATTTCATGTCTAAGGCGGGACTAGAACTCACCGTCTCCTGGTGATTGGCCCAAAGTCACCCAGCAGGATTTCATGCCTAAGGCGGGACTAGAACTCACTGTCTCCTGGTGATTGGCCCAAAGTCACCTAAGGTGGGACTAGAATTTACAATCTTCTGTTTTTTAGGCCAGCACCTTAACCTCTATACCAAATTCCTCTTTGCCAACAGAGGAATGGTTGGTAAAGTCGATGGAACTTGCATAGATGGCTCCATTCACTTCTTTGATGGGGGGAAACCCAAATCAACATTTATGGCTGATTGGGAAACTCTTTTCGCATGAAGTGGGGAAAGCACTCTTCCTGTTGGTCTCGTTCACTGCTGCATTTCTATACAAGCGCTCACAACTCTACAGTTGACGCCATCTGAGAGTGTGTAGGAAGTTAAAACCCACCCCTCTCCTCTGGAAAACTGGGATATCCTGGGAAATATTAAGAAGGCAGCATATTATATTTCCCTGGATGTGAAAAGGGAGCAACATGTTTTTAAAGACAGAGTAGCTCTCTGCAGCTTCCTGTCGCCCTCCCCCTTTGTCAATGAGCCATTAAAGCCTCAGCTGGTCTACTTTGCATAATAAAGGTAGGATTAGCCTTCCACAGAAACTCACTACATGGCATCTGGAAACTCAATCAAGCTTGGACTCAAAACACAGGCTAGAGAGTTGCCCCATGGGAGTCTGACAACCAATTGGAATACATTCCTTACACAGGAATAGGAAACAAGAGAGATGGGGCTGAACAAAGTATAAAAACCCAGCAAGCCCTTACTTGTCTCTCTTTTCTTCTTTACCCAACATTTGGAAGCATCGGATCCCCCTTTTCTGTTCAGGAGCTCAAGCCATGCGTTCCTGTCCACCATTAAACCATCTTTCCAAGCAGCCTCCAGGTTTCCAGTGTCTTTTTCCCCACTTGGAACGGAAACCAGAAGGACATTTCTTCTAACAAGTGCAAGTTTCCCATAATTATCATTGTTTGCAAATAATTATTTTAAGGCAGAAAATATTAAATCTGGACTGCTCAGATTTTTAACTTAACAAACACTTTGGGTTGATGTTTACGTTTAGCCCATACCGACTGAGAACGCTCAAATTAAAGTTTCAATTGAATGTCATTCCCATCTCAAGATATATCGCTAAACGTATAACGGCAAGACTTTCTACAAAACTTCACTCTGCCTTTATTTATTCAGAGGACAAAGTGCAGTTTCTGTTTTTGTTTTTGTTTTACAATCAGCAAAAAAAAAAAAAAGCCTGTATTTTACTAACACTTGGCAAAAAAATTATAGCCAGGTAATAACAGTGCAAATAAACACATTACTGGAGACATTGAAATGCCTCCACTTGCATCTGTCTACTCCATTGGAATAATTTAAACACCATCTTGTTACGAGAAAGTCAGAACTGCCCCAAACTTTTATGGAAGAATCTGACGGGAAACGATTGGACCGGTAATCGTTACGTCCCGCCTAGACTACTGTAACGCTCTCTACATGGGGCTCCCCTTGAGGTGCATCCGGACGCTCCAGTTAGTACAGAATGCGGCCGCGCGAGGGATTCTGGGAGCATCCCGAAGCTCCCATGTAACACCTCTCCTGCGCGAGCTGCACTGGCTGCCGGTGGCCTTCCGGGTGCGCTTCAAGGTGCTTGTTACCATCTTCAAATCGCTCCATGGCCCGTGGCCTAGTTATTTGCGGGACCGTCTCCTACCACATACCTCCCACCGTCCGATCCGCTCCCATAGGGAGGGCCTCCTCAGGGTACCATCCACCGGTCAATGCCGGCTAGCGGTGCCCAGGGGAAGGGCCTTTTCGGTGGCAGGGCCATCCCTCTGAAACGACCTACCCCCCGAACTTTGGATTATCACGGACCTTCCCCTCTTTCGCCGCTCACTTAAGACGTATCTTTTCCATCAAGCCGGTCTAGCTTAGAGCTTAGAGCTCTGACATAATTCAATCTTAGCCAACGAGTAAATATTTGTTAGAATTTTAATGGGAATGTTTTAGCACAAGTCCTTAGTTTAATTCATTTTATTTATTTATTTTTTTTATTTTTTATTTATTCTTATAAAAATAAAATCATACAAACATAATTTTAAACATATTGCCGTCACAGCGCGAGAAAGCGATAACATTTAAATAACCAAACTTAACATTACCGTCCTAATAATAGGCCTAATATTTAACACCAACATTTACACTATATACAGCCCATCTAGTTAACCTACCTACTTCATCAATTCTTATTCGTCCTTTAATTTCTGATTGATATTATTTACCAATATCTGATTTAAACATATATTATTGCTTCAGTTGTTATAATTCGGTCGTTCTCGTATCCAATTATACCACCTCTTCCACGAGTTATAGAATTCTGAGTCCTTTTTTCCTTTAATTAATTTTGTTAATCTATCTGATTCTGCGCACTCATTAATTTTATTTATTACTGCCCTATCCATTGGTATTTGATCACTCTTCCATTCCTGGGCAAATGCCAATCTTCCCGCAATAATTAAGTTTAATTCATTTTAGATATTATTACTGTATTTATTGTTATTTATTGATTTTAACTCCCTGTGCACCGCCCTGGGTCCATTTCGATGGAGAAGGAGCGGTTATATAAATCAAAATAAATAAATAAATAAATAAATGGTGAACCAATTGTTGTGCCCAATTTAGGTCAAATACCAAGGTGCAGGTATGGGAAGAAATATCCATCCGATTCAGTTCCGAGCCAGGAGAAAGACCCTGGAAACATGGAGGCTGATTGGAAAGAGGGTTTATTGATAAAGCAGAAGGACATGGGGGATTCTGGGCCGCTGACCACAAGGAGTTGAGAGTGATGGGGATTTTACACCTTCTCTGAGCTTTGCACTTCAGTTTCCTGTTCCTGTGTAAGAACATGTACCGTATTTTTCAGAGTATAAGACGTACCGGAGTATAATATGCACCCAGGTTTTGAAGAGGCAATTTTTTTTAAAAAAGTAGATAGGTAGGTAGGGAGAGGGACTGAGAGAAAGAGAGAGAAATGCAGTAGGTAGGGAGAGAGAGTAGTTAGGTAGGTGGGTAGATAAAGGGGGGGAGAGAGAGAGAGAGAGAGAAATACAGTAGGTAGGGAGAGAGAGTATGTGTAGGTAAGTAGGTAGGTAGAGGGGTAGAGAGAGAAATAGAAAGAGATAGAGAGAAATATAGTAGATAGGTAGGGAGAGGGAGAGAGTGGGTTGGTTGGTAGGTAGAGGGATAGAGAGAAATAGAGAGAGAGAAATACAGTAGGTAGGTAAGGAGAGAGAGAGTAGTTAGGTAGGTAGATAAAGAGATAGAGAGAGAGAGAAATAGAGAGAGAGAGAAATACAGTAGGTAGGTAGGGAGAGAGGATAGAGAGAGAGAAATAGAGAGAAACACAGTAGATAGGTAGTTGTTTCTGCTGGCACAGCATTTTATCAATGTAATTCTCATCAATCAGTTAAAGAGCTTTCCAAAAGGTGGGGAAAAACTTTTTGCACTCTGCAAACCTCCCCAAAACAGTCCATTTTTCAGGAAAACGGGGCCGTTTTTTTTAAAAGGCATGAATAGCCTTGGAGGAGAGGGGCTTATAGAGGCTTACAGAGTGCTGCTGGGGGGGGGAGGACCCATTCTTTGCTCATTTCTACCCTCCCCAGCCCCTAGGACCTCTCTGAAAGCCTCCATAAGGGTATGCACGGCCATTTTGGTGAAGGGGCGGGGCTTCAGGAGGCAAAAAATTGCTGTATTCTGTGTATAAGACACACCCAGATTTTCAGCCTCTTTTTTTGAGAGAAAAAGGTGCATCTTATACTCCGAAAAATACGGTAGTCTATTGGCTGTTGTAGGGGTCATAGCTGGCTCTCTAGGCAAAAGAGGGAATGCAAATCCTAGGTCTTTTCAGCTGAACTAAATTTGGTTGAAGTTTGGGCTGCACTGGGGTGGTTTGCAATGAAGGGGCCTTTATTCTGAAAGGCTGTTGGGCAATTTCCTCTTGGGGCTTAATGGGAGTTTCAAAATATCCTGTCGGGGGAGGAGAATACATGTTAAAATTAAATATGTATATTGAAAAGGAATTATAAATATCATCAACATAAAATGGAGCTCGCTCAGAAGCTGAAATACACCAAGTAAAGGAGATGAGGAGTGTGGAGTAGAGGAGAGAGGGAAGGGAAGAAGAGAGGGAAAGGAGAGAGGGCAAGGAGGGGGGAAGAGGAGGAGAGAAAGGAGGAGTGGAAAGGGGAGAGAGGAGAAGGAGAGAAAGAAGGGGAAGTAGAACAGGGAATAATGAAAGAGGGAAGAAAGGAGGAGAGAGGGAGAAGAAAGTGATGGATAAGGTACACATAGGGAGTATGGAGAGCAGAAGAGCCAATAATTGTTTTGGGGAGTTGATGGTAAGATGAATTGATGTAAACATTTAATAATACAATATGATGTTGGCTATGTTATAGTACAATACAATAGCAGAGTTGGAAGGGACCTTGGAGGTCTTCTAGTCCAACCCCCTGCCCAGGCAGGAAACTTTATACCATTTCAGACAGATGGCTATCCAACATCTTCTTTTAAGACTTCCAGTGTTGGGGCATTCACAACTTCCGCAGGCAACTTCTGTTCAACTGATTAATTGTTTTCACTGTCAGGAAATTTCTCCTCGGTTCTAAGTTGCTTCTCTCCTTGATTAGTTTCCATCCATTGCTTCTTGTCCTGCCTTCAGGTTTGACTCCCTCTTCTTTGTGGCATTCCCTGAGATATTGGAAGACTGCTATCATGTCTCCCCTAGTCCTTCTTTTCATTAAACTAGACCTACCCAGTTCCTGCAACCGTTCTTCATATGTTTTAGTCTCCAGTCCCCTAATCTTCTTTGTTGCTCTTCTCTGCACTCTTTCTAGAGTCTCCACATCTTTTCTACATCGTGGCGACCAAACCTGGATGCCGTATTCCAAATGTGGCCTTACCAAGGCCTTATAAAGTGATATTAACCCTTCGCGTGATCTTGATTCTATCCCTCTGTTTATATACATGTGACTATATGATATGAAAATTAAAAAATAAAACACTTTTTGAAAAAATATCCTGTCTGGAATGGATTACCAAATCTTCTATTCTATTCTATTCTATTCTATTCTGTTCTATGCTATGCTATGCTATGCTATGCTATGCTATGCTGTGCTGTGCTATGCTATTCTTCAGCTCTGACTGGACCAGTGGTGGGTTTCTGCAGGCTCGCACCTACTCGCGAGAGCCGGTTGGTGAAATTTAGAGAATTGGTGAGAGGGGGTTCCACCGGCGTACCTGGAAGTAAATCTGGCCCGCCGCTGCCAGTGACCCAACAGGAAGGAAAGGAAAGGAAGGAAGGAAGGAAGGAAGGAAGGAAGGAAGAAAGGAAAGAAAGAAAGAGAGAGAGAGAGAGGGAGGGAGGGAGGGAGGGAAGGAAGGAAGGAAGGAAGGAAAGAAAGAAAGAAAGAAAGAAAGAAAGAAAGAAAGAAAGAAAGAAAGAATTTATCATCACAATTGAGTCCAAAATTTTGGTTGCTAAGCAAGAGCGTTGTTAAATGAGTTTCACCACATTTTAAAAGGTGGCCACTCCCACCCTGTCACATGACCACCAAGCCACGCCCACAAAATAGGCCACACCCACAGAGTAGGTTCTAAAAAATTTGAAACCCACCACTGGACTGGACGGTGAGGAATGGAACGGTTTATATTCCTTGCCGATAGCTGGTCATTTGCATCCTTTTTAGAGAGCCATTGATGCTACTTGGAGGTTCATCTGTGCCCTCAGGGTCACCTGAGTGGTGGAAATGGGTGCGGAGTCTTCTTGGAACTGCTGAAAGGACCCTGTTGTAGCCTGGAGGTGGATGATGTCGTATCTCTCCCCCTCTGTTAAGGAAGGACCATTTAGTTTGGACCTAGAAGGCCTCTTTGGTTCCTCTTTCAAACCAGCGGTCCTCTCTATCCAAAACGTAGACTTTGCTGCTTCAAAGAAAAACTAGAAAGTCAAATTGAAAAAGCACCTGTGGGTAACCATGGCCTGGATGTCTGAGAATCTCCATAGACATTCATCCCTGGAGGCTTTCAAGAAGAGACTGGACTGTCAGAAATGGTTTAAGGTCTCCTGCTTGGGTGGGGAGGTTGGAGTAGATGACCTTCAAGGTCCCTTTGAATTCTATTCATGTGTTAATCAGTCTCTTTTTTCCATGCCCTTGTCACTTCAAAACTCTCCCTAAAGGAGTGATTGTAAGTCAAGGATTATTTGTAGATGCAAAATTGAGCATATTGGCAGAATGGCATATCTGTACTGTTAGGTGATATCTCCATTGGGAGACAAGCAGAGGGTCTGCAGCAGAGAATGCAGCCAGAGGAATGTCGCTAATGTACACACAATAAGTATACCAGACACTGTTTAAGTAAAATAGAATAGCTTTTACTTAGGTTGTAAAAAAACTACTCAACTAAGCTACTGCTCAATAAGCAGTGATGTCAAATTGAGTCAAAACAAAGTCTCAACAATATCAACTATCTTACACAATCTTCAGTTTTCTTCTTCAGTAATCGCAGTTCACAGCAAACAGTTATCAAACACAGCAAGTCCAGCAGAGAGAGAGAGAGAGAGAGTGATGCGCTCTCCTTGCCTTCTCTTATAGTTAAGAGATAATTGCACTTACTAATTGCACTCTAACATTACATCAGCCTTAAAGCTACAATGACTATATATTGTCTACCCAACTAGAGGAGTCTACTCCTAACATGTACAACTTAGGGGAATTATTTTTGTATAGTCCTATTTAAATACTAGTGACGCGGCGGCTCAGTACCTGAGACGCTGAGCTTGTCGAACAGAAAAGTTGGCAGTTCAGCAGTTCGAATCCCTAGCGCCGCAAAACAGAGTGAGCGGCTGTGACTTGTCCCAGCATCTGCCAACCCAGCAGTTCGAAAGCATGTAAAAATGCAAGGAGAAAAACAGGAACCACCTTTGGTGGGGAGGTAATAATGCTCCGCGCGCCTTCAGCATTGAGTCATGCCGGAGTCACATGACCACGGAGACATCTTTGGACGGCGCTGGCTCTTTGGCTTTGAAACGGAGATGAGCACCGCCCCCTAGAGTCAGGAACGACTAGCACATACGTGCGAGGGGAACCTTTACAATTTAGGAGAACTATTTTCGTATAGTCTTACTTAAATATGTTCCATGCTCAAACAGAAAGCAATAAAATTAAGGTTGGAAAAATAGAACATGGAGCAAAATGACATTTTCTTTTTTTTCTCCCCTGACTCACACTTCCATGTTTATGAGTTAGAAACTGGCTTCCAAACTGAAACCAAAAACTTTTTTTATGCGGGTTATAAATCGGTTGGGGAGGAAACCGATCCTCTCCCGAGATGCTAAGGCTTTACCATTTTTTTCTGTAGGTAAAAGTGCATGCTGCGAGATAATTTAAGGAAGACAGATCGTGATTCTAAACGGAATTGCTCTAAGCACTAATACAATGCTGTAAATGCCAAAAGGAACAATAAATATTGCAGTTCTTCAGTAATTATGCATTGCTTAAATTAACTGAAATGAGCCACACCGTAGAAGCGAATCATTTATGTATTTTGGCTCAAAACGCTCTATTTAAATATTGACTTTCAGGACACCTCATCCTTTCAAAATTCTCCCAAGGTTGTATTTGTTTATTTATTTATTTTAAAACCCTGAGGTCTTTTTCTCTACTCTCAGTGGAGGGAGGGGAGGGAATGAAGGGTTCTTATTTGTCATTTTTATTCCGTGCATATTAATTAGAAAGTGCAATGCTTCTGAATAAATGGAAGCTATTTAAGGACGGCACAGAGGGCTGTTTGGTGTGAATTTTCAACCAATCAGAATAGAGCCGGAAGGGACCTGGGAGGTCTTCTAGTCCAACCCCCTGCTGAAGCAGGAAACCCTATACAGACAAGTGCCTGTCCAGTCTCTTCTTAAAAACCTGCAGGGGTTTAGGACTCACAGGTTCTAGTTATCATCTTTAAAGCGCTCCATGGCTCGGGACCTAGCTATTTGCGGGATCGGATCCTGCCTCATACATCCACACGGCCTATTCGCTCACACAGAGAGGGACTTCTCCGGGTGCCGTCCATTACACTTTGTCAGCGGGCGACGCCCAGGGGAAGGGCTCTCTCTGTGGCGGGCCCAGCCCTCTGGAACGACCTTCCCCCCGACATTAGAACAACCACGGACCTCCGCTCCTTCCGTCTAAAACTAAAAACATATCTGTTCTGCTTGGCCGGCCTAGGGTAGTCTCCCTTCTATGGGGTTGTTAATAATTTTAGATGGGGATTTTAGTAATTTTTAACTGGGAATTTTTAGCACAGGGATATCATTTAATCTGTTTTTATTATGTGTGTATATTTATTGTTTTATTTGCCTTGTGCACCGCTCCAAGTCCCTTCGGGGAGAGGGAGCGGTCAACAAATTAAATTTATTATTATTATTATTACAACGTCTGGTGGCAAGCTGTTCCATTGGTTCATTGTTCTCACTGGCAGGAAGTGTCTCCTTAATTCCAGGTTGCTTCTCTCCTTGATTTAGTTTCCATGCATTATTTCTCATCTTGCCTTCTGGTGCTTTGGAGAATAAATTGACCCCCTATTCTTTGTGACAGCCCCTCAAATACTGGAATACAGGAGAGGAGGACAAGAGGCAATGGGTGGAAACTAATCAAGGAGAGAAGCAACCTAGAACTAAGGAGAAATTTCCTGGCGGTGAGAACAATTAATCAGTGGAACAGAAGTTGCCTCCAGAGGTTGTGGGTGCTTCTGCATTACTGGAAGTGTTTAAGAAGATGTTGGATAGCCATTTGTCTGAAGTGATGTAGGGTTTCCTGCCTAAGAAGGGGTTGGACTAGAAGACCTCCAAGGTCCCTTCCAACTCTGTTATTCTATTCTGTTCTATTCTATTCTATCCCATTCTTCATTCCATTCTATTCTTCATTCCATTCTATTCCATTCCATTCCATTCTATTCTATTCTATTTCATATATTCTATTCCATTCCATTCCATATATTCTATCCCATTCCATATATTCTATTCCATTCCATTCCATTCCATATATTCTATTCCATTCCATTCCATATATTCCATTCCATTCCATTCCATATATTCTATTCCATTCCATTCCATATATTCCATTCCATTCCATATATTCTATTCTATTCCATTCCATTCCATATATTCTATTCCATTCCATTCCATATATTCTATTCTATTCCATATATTCCATTCCATTTCATTCTATTCTATTCCATTCCATTCCATATATTCTATTCCATTCCATATATTCTATTCCATTCCATTCCATATATTCTATTTCATTCCATTCCATATATTCCATTCCATATATTCTATTTCATTCCATTCCATATATTCTATTCTATTCCATATATTCCATTCCATTCCATTCTATTCTATTCTATTTCATTCCATATATTCTATTCCATTCCATATATTCTATTCCATTCCATTCCATATATTCTATTTCATTCCATTCCATATATTCCATTCCATTCCATATATTCCATTCCATTCCATTCCATATATTCCATTCCATTCCATATATTCCATTCCATTCCATTCCATTCTATTCTATTTTATTCTATTCTATTCTAATAGAATAGACATGATATTCTAAGATGTCTCCCTTAGTCCTTCTTTTCGCTAGACTAGCTAAACCCAAATCCTGCAGCTCTTCTTCCTATGGTTTGGTCTCCAGGCCTTCAATCATCTTTGTTGCTCTTCTCTGAACTCTTTCGAAAGCTTCAACATCTTTTTTGCAATGTGGTGACCAAAACCGGATGCAGGATTCCTGGTGTGGTTTTACTAAGGTTTCATTTAACTTTAGTTCATCTGCACTTTTCAAAACTGTGCAGGGATTGTATACACAACAAGCTTAGGGAATTTTGAGAGATATTGGCATCTCAGGAAAAGGGCCCCCAAATTTGCACACGAGAGATGTTACTACAAGTATTCACACCCTAGGAATAGACCTACAGGTAGTCAACTTACAACCAGAAATGAGCCCAAAATGTATGTCGTTAAGTGAGAAATTTCATTAAGTGAGTCTTGCCTCATTTCACGTCTTTTCTTGCCACGGTCATTAAGTGAATCACTGCAGTTGTTAATTTAGTAACATAGTTGTTAAGTGAATCTTAACTTTCCCATTGACTTTGTTTGTCAGAAGGTCACAAAAGAGGATCCCATGACCTGCAACCGTCGTAAATGCGAGTCACATGCCCAGCGTCTGAATTTTGATCACGTGACCATGGGGGTGCGGCAACATTATTTTCAGTGACCTGGTAACTTTGACCAGTCGCTAAATGAACCGTTGTAAACTGAGGACTGGCTTTATATAGTGTGTCCAAAAATGCATATGGATTTTGGCACCTTTCACTTCTTAAATTCACAATCTGAATTCATACATAGGTGCAGAAACAGAAAAGAGGAATAAACAAACAAAAAAGCTTTAGATTTGCAGAAAATTATTTCTTTGAAGTCCTTGAAAACTTTGAATGATCTTATTATTTTTATTTATTTATTTTTTATTTTATTTTATTAGATTTATACCCCGCCCTTCTCCAAAGAGGATCCAGGGCGGCGCACAGGAATTTAAAAACACATACAAAAATCACAATACAAAATTTAAAAATTTATTAAATTACCCATCCTGCGCTAAAAACCAATTAAAATCCCCAAAATTAAAAACTGTCTAAAATAGTCCCAGCGGAAGGTTACGCTAGGCCGGTTTGGTGAAAGAAATGTGTCTTTAGACACTGGTGGAAGAGGCGGAGGTCTGAGATGGTGCGAAGTTCAGGGGGTAGGTCGTTCCAAAGGGCAGGGCCCGCCACAGTGAAGGCCCTTCGCCTAGGTGTCGCCAGTCGGCATTGTCTGGCCGACGGCACCCTGAGAAGGCCCTCTCTGTGGGAGCGGATCGGTCGAAGGGATGTATGGGGCAGGAGACGGTCTCGCATATAACTAGGTCCACATTTATAACCCACACCTTCTCCTAAAAAAGGACCTAGGGCGGCGCACAGGAAATTTAAAAACTATACATATACATAAATATACATCTTAAAATATGCTTTATTATACGACTATTAAAAACCTATTAAACTATAACCCTGTGCTAAAACATTTTAAAATTCCCCTAATTAAAATTTACAGCTAATAAAAGTCAGTATCGGGAGGTTATGCTAGGCCGGCTTGTTGAAATAGATGCGTTTTAAGACGCTGCCGGAAAAGGCGGAGGTCCGAGATGGTGCGTAATTCGGGGGGCAATTCGTACGGCCTCCAAACACCGGGACAGCACCTCGACGGCATCATTGGGGTGGTTCGGGGTGGATATGTACAACTGAGTATCATCAGCGTACAGATGGTATTCCATCCCAAAACCACGCATGATCTCACCCAGCAGCTTCATATAGGTGTTGAACAGAAGTGGCGAGAGGACCGACCCCTGAGGAACCCCGCATATAAGGGGCCTCAGGGCCGACCTCTGCCCCCCTGCCAACACACATTGCGACCGACCAGAGAGGTAGGACGAGAACCACCGTAACACGGTGCCTCTCACCCCCAACCCCCCCCAGTTGGTGCAATAGGATACCATGGTCGATGGTATCAAAAGCCGCTGAGAGGTCTAATAGGACTAGGATAGAGGAACAACCTCTATCCCGCGCCCTCCAGAGATCATCCACCAACGCGACCAATGCCGTCTCGGTACTGTGACCGGGCCGGAAGCCGGACTGGCGCGGGTCTAGATAATCAATTTCCTCCAGGTGTTGAGGAAACTGTCCAACCATGATGCAGGAAAAACTCTTTATGCTCAAATTACTAAAATGTGGCACTGAAATGCTGTAGAATATTTTTTACGGTACCAGAAAACCATTAATTGGAGCCGATCAAGTGGCAAGCAAACAAGAACCTTACTGTAATATTTATAATGCATGATTGGCAAATTCAAGAGAGGTTCAAAAAAAGCTTTCAGAAAAAGCTTTCTTAAAGTATCAGCACATCGAAAGAAATGCATTTAAATGCATTTATTTATTTTATTTATACCAGAGGTGGTATGCTGCCGGTTCGCACCAGTTTGGGCCAACTGGTAGTGGTGGCGGCGCAAGGCTCCGCCCACCCACCCAGATGTCATCAAGGACCTTCTGCACATGCGCGAAAGATTCTGCGCATGTCCAGGCGAGCATACGCCCGCTACCAAACCAGTAGTGAAGAAAATAGGATACCATTACTAATTTATTCCCCACCTTTATTATTTTTTATAAATAACTCCAGGAAGCAAACATATCAAATACACCAGCGTTTTTCAACCACTGTGCCGTGGCACACTAGTGTGCCATGAGATATTGTCTGGTGTGCCGTGGGAAAAATTCCAATTTCATCCGTAACATGCGGCTTCGGCTCACAAATAGACCAATCATTAGATTCTTTATTATTTCATAATAAAGTAATTATAAAATAATTTCTTTGTGTTTATTTGATTCCTATTCAAGAGAATTACTTTATATATAGTCAATATAGGCACAGAGTTAAATTTTTTTAAACATTTTCTAATGGTGGTGGTGTGCCTCGTGATTTTTTCATGAAAAAAGTGTGCCTTTGCACAAAAAAGGTTGAAAAACACTGCAATACACCAACCTGTTCCTATTTTCCCCACAACAACAATCTTGTGAGGTGGGTTGGGCCAAAGTCACCAATGGACTTTCATGGATAAGGAAGGATTAAAACTCCTAGTGATTGGTCTAAAGTCATCCAGTTCGGTTTCATGCCCAAGGTGGAAATAGAACTCCCTGTCTCCTGGTGATTGGCCCAATGTCCTAAGTCAGCTTTCATGCCCAAGGTGGGACCAGAACTCTCTGTCTCCTGGTGATTGGCCCAATGCCCTAAGTCAGCTTTCATGCCTAATGGAGGACTAGAATTCCCTGTCTCCTGGTAATTGGCTCAATGTCCTAAATCAGCTTTCATGCCCACGGTGGGACTAGAACTCCCTGTCTCCTGGTGATTGGCCCAATGTCCTAAGTCAGCTTTCATGCCCAAGGTGGGACTAGAACTTCCTGTCTCCTGGTGATTGGCCCAATGTCCTAAGTCAGCTTTTATGCCTAAAGTGAAACTAGATTTCCCTGTCTCCTGGTGATTACCCCAATGTCCTAAGTCAGCTTTCATGCCTAAAGTGAAACTAGATTTCCCTGTCTCCTGGTGGTTGGCCCAATGTCCTAAGTCAGCTTTCATGCCCAAGGTGGGACTAGAACTCCCTGTCTCCTGGTGATTGGCCCAATGTCCTAAGTCAGCTTTTATGCCTAAAGTGAAACTAGATTTCCCTGTCTCCCGGTGATTACCCCAATGTCCTAAGTCAGCTTTCATGCCTAATGGAGGACTAGAACTCCCTGTCTCCTGGTGATTGGCCCAATGTCCTAAGTCAGCTTTCATGCCCAAGGTGGGACTAGAACTCCCTGTCTCCTGGTAATTGTCCCAAAGTCACAGAGGGGAGGGGGAGAAGGGAATGATGGTGGGAGAGGAAGGAAGGAAGGAAGGAAGGAAGGAAGGAAGGAAGGAAGGAAGGAAGGAAGGAAGGACAAGCAAAAGATCCGATTTCTTTCCCTCCAGTTCAGAGAACACCCGGACAAAATCTTATAGGTCCCCTCACAGTTTCCCAGGGATGAATATCACCTGCAGAGACAGAAATGTGAGCTGCAAAATGAGAAGACTATGCTTTGATCTCTGCCTTCCCTCTTCAAGTGCCCAATCTCCTAGTTCCAAGAAACACGTTGAAAAGATTAGGTTTTCAATCAAACAGATGCAAGGGATAACTGCAGCGAAATTATCGTAATGCCCAAAGATGGAAAAATGCAGCATTTATACAGGAGACGGAGAGGGTGGTGAAAATGATGGAACTTGGTGGGAGGGTTAAGTGGCCTTCTTGGATCAGAGGAAAATTTTGACACCAGTCTGGGAAATTGAGACGATCATCATCTTCTTCTTCTTCTTCTTCTTCTTCTTCTTCTTCTTCTTCTTCTTCTTCTTCTTCTTCTTCTTCTTCTTCTTCTTCTTCTTCTTCTTCTTCTTCTTCTTCTTCTTCTCCTTCTCCTTCTCCTTCTCCTTCTCCTTCTCCTTCTCCTTCTCCTCCTCCTCCTCCTCCTCCTCCTCCTTCTGATTCTCCTCCTCCTCCTCCTCCTCCTCCTCCTCCTGATCCTCCTCCCCCTCCTCCTGATCCTCCTCCTCCTCCTCCTTCTCTCTCTCTCTCTCTCTCTCTCTCTCTCTCTCTCTCTCTCTCTCTCTCTCTCTCTCTCTCTCTCATGGTTCTTGCTGCCGAGATCACACTGGGGGAAATTGTGCACATGATATTCTGTCCCTTGCATGCCAAAGCTGACCCTTGCCTAACAATGGTCTGCGCAACCCTCTGCTTGTGAGGTGACAGCTGGACAAACCTCTCCAAATATGTTTATGAAGTCTGTTGTTCCTTTGAACAGTCAGAGACTGTTCTCCCATAATATTCACCTTTCTGAGGCTCAAAGCTCTGTTGTGACCTGCCGAATTAGCAGGGGTGGGCTGCTATGGGTTCGCCCAGGTTCCGGAGAACCTGTAGCTAACGTTATGGCCCCCAAATCCCATCCCTGGATGGCCCCACCCACCTCACCCCGCCCTTCCCATCACACCAACAACTCTCCCAGGAGTCAGATGGTTCGGAGCGGTTCAGGCGAACCAGAAGTTAATTTTACATCTGGTTCGCTCAACCAGTAGTTCCAAGGACTGGCTGGCCGCGCCCACCCTGCTCCACCCCTCCCAGGAGCCTCCATGTGGCTGGTTTTGGATGCCAGGTAAGCGAAGGCTCTGTCAGAGTAAAAACAGGCCTCCAGGAAGTTCCGGAACTCTGGAAATGCGCCCATTTTTGGCCTCCGGAGGGACTCCGGTGCCCAGGGGAGGCCATTTTCGCATGAAAAAAGCCTCCGGAGTCTGGGGACAGCAAAAACGCCCCTTCCCACTGGGGTGCAGGAGGCCGTAGGCCACGCCCACCATGGCCACGCCCACCGAGCAACCGAGCGGAGAACCATTTGCTAAAATTTTTCAATCCCACCCCTGGTCGTAAATGTGAAAAACAGCCATCAGTCGCATTTTTTCTCAGCAACGCTGTAACTTCCAACGGTCACTAAACGAAGGGGTTGTAAGTCGAGGACTACTGCCGTAGGATGAAATCGGGTCTTTATTTTAAAAAAACGCCCGCCAAATCGCCGAGGCTCAGAGCTATGGAGGGAGGGAGGGAGCGGCTCTCAAAAACAATGCTATTTGTGCGTTAACAAGACCGGTTGACATTCAGCAAAATGCCCAAATCCTTTAGGGTACGGTTAATATATATATTTTTTCTTCCCTATCAAACCGCAGATCCACCGGGAGTCACTTCTGCCGCCGTTCACAGTTCGATTCCCCGTTTCCCCCGTATTAGGAGCCCGGAGTCAACTCATTTGGAAAGGGCTGTGCAGTCGCGATGGTGTCTCTTCTAAATCCTAATGACTCTCAACTCATCCTGAGGGAAATCCTCCGTAACGAGCCGGCTCGGTGCCAAATACGCCCACAAGTAAAACAAATTTCCCCAAATTTCTTCGACAATCAAACGAGACAGGAACAAACAAGAGTTGCTGCAACGTTAATGAAGTTGAGGATGTTTCCAGCAATAAACCCGAAGGGGACAAGAAAGCTGCAAACATTTTAAGCTTCAAAGGAAAGAGAAGGAGAATTCCGGGAGGGATGTGGGATTAAGTCATTATTTATTTATTTATCTTCCCCTCCCTCCCTCTCCCTCCCTCCCCCCTCTCTCCCCCTCCCCCCCGTCTCTTCCTATCTCTCCTTCTCCCTCCCTCCCCTCTCTCTCCCCCACCTTTCTTCCTCCATCTTTCTCTCCCCGCCCCCTCTTCCTATCTCCCTCCCTCTCTCCCTCTTTGTCTCCCTGTCTGCCTCCATCTCTCTCCCTCCCTCTCCCCACCTTTCTCCCTCCCTCCCTCTCCCTACCCCTTCTCTCCCCCTCTCCCCTCTTCCTACCTCTCTCTTCCTCCCTCTCTTCCTCTCTCTCCCCCTCCCTCTCTCCCTCTTTTCCTCCCTGTCTCCCTCCATCTCTCTCCCTCCCTCTCCCCACCTTTCTCCCTCTTTCTCTCCCCCTCCCCCTCTTCCTATCTCTGTCCCCCTCCCTCTCTCCCTCTTTGTCTCCCTGTCTCCCTCCATCTCTCTCCCTCCCTCTCCCCACCTTTCTCCCTCCCTCCCTCTCTCTTCCTCCCTCTCTCCCCACCTTTCTCCCTCCCTCCCTCCCTCTCCCTACCCCTTCTCTCCCCCTCTTCCTACCTCTCCCTCCCTCTTTCTCTCCCTGCCCTCTCTTCCTCTCTCTCCCCCTCCCTGTCTCCCTCTTTTCCTCCCTGTCTCCCTCCATCTCTCTCCCTCCCTCTCCCCTCCTTTCTCCCTCTTTCTCTCCCCCTCCCCACTCTTCCTCCCTCTCTCCCCACCTTTCTCCCTCCCTCTTTCTCTCCCCCTCCTCCCACTTCCTATCTCTCTCCCCCTCCCTCCCTCTCTCTTTTTCTCCCTGTCTCCCTCCATCTCTCTCCCTCCCTCTTTCTCTCCCCTCCTCCCTCTTCCTATCTCCCCCTTCCCTCTCTCCCTCTTTCTCCATCTCTCGCCCTCCCTCTCTCTCCCCACCTTTCTCCCTCCCTCTTTCTCTCCCCCTCCTCCCACTTCCTATCTCTATCCCCCTCCCTCTCCCTCCCTTTCTCCCTTCCCCCCCCACCTTTCTCCCTCCCTCTTGTTTTATCCACCTCCCTGTCTCTCCCCTCTCTCCCTCCTCATTTTTCCCTTCTCCTTCTCTTTTCCTCCTCCCTCCTCTCTGTCCTCTCCCTCTCTTTCTATCACTCTTTCTTTCTCCCTCTCCCCACCTTTCTTCCTCTCTCCCTCTTGTTTTTTCCACCTCCCTCTCTCACCTCTCACCTCTCTCCCTCTCGATTTTCCTCTCCCTCACTTTTCCTCTCTCCCTCCCTCTCTCCTTATCTCCCTCCCTCTCTTTCTATCCCTCCCTCTTTCTCCCTCTCTCCCCACCTTTCTCCCTCCCTCTCATTTTATCCACCTCACTCTCTCTCACACCTCTCCCTCCCTTCCTATTTTTCCCATCTACCTCTCTCTTCCTCTCTCCCTCCCTGTTTTCACCCTCTCTCCCCCTCCCTCTTTCTATCCTCCTCCCTCTCTCCCTTTCTCATCTCTCTCTTCCCCTCTCTCTCCCTCTTTCCCTAGTTTTTATCATTCAGTTCTTTTTTAAAAATTGATTTTTTCTCCCTGTCTTGTTTGTTTTAATTTTTTTTAAGGAGAAACTCTGGTCTCTGAGGAAAAAGATTTTCATGTAATTGTTTGGTGGCTTACAGAGGAATTATTTCAACACCTATTCCCCAAACCATTCAAAACACATTTAGATCTCTTTCCAAAAAGAAAATGGACAGAGCTGATAATGGTGTATCATAAACAGAGGCAAAGTTATTGGACTGCAGATAAAATGATTTTTCAGGAGAAATTCAGAACGTCTTCGTGCTATAGACAAATAATCTGAATTATTTTCTTGTAAAGGATCCATTCCATTATTTTCTCTGGTCTTCAGCCCAAACATTTTAATTTTACAGAATAATGTTAGGCAAATTGCAAATAGAGACATAGATAAAAAAAATTACTTTGGCTTAACAGGCCCCATTTTCTTTTTTTTTACAGTTCCACCTCATTATTTCTGTTTGGAGAGTGACTTGCAAGTGATCTTTATTCCATTTATTCTTTAATTTATGACTTAATGAAGCTGTTCAGATCGATTAACTGCTTTGGGCGGCTGAAGCAATCTTAAAATGGTAGCAAAAGTCTGCTCTATGGAGATTCTCAGCCATCCAGGTCATGGTGGTCCCAGAGGGGCTTTTTTTTTTTTTTTTTTTTTTTTGTAAAGTAATTTTATTGGTTTTACAATTTTATAAAAGGAAAGGGGTAAATAGGGTATTTTTAACAATATTTTAGAGCTTCCATATCGGTGCTGGTGACCGCCTCCGAATCTTCTTACAATATCAATTCCATTAAAGAATAAAAAAAAATAGGAAGAGGTAGAAGGTCAACCAGAGAGGGAATTTTGAAGGCGCAGAGAGGTGGCCCATTAATTTACCAACAAAAGGAAGTCGTCATCTTGAAGCAGATCCCAAAAAAGATTAGAGAGATGAGAAGGAGATATTCCTTCTTATCCAAAAAATTGTTTGACCATGGGATTTGGTTTAAGTGGGCGATGCCGGAAGGGATGCTGGTGTTCTGGGAAGGAGAGAGAGTTAGGATTAAAACAGTTGTTGAGGCGGAAGCCTTTTTTAAGAAACATTCCTCAGTCCTGGGGGAAGATTCAGGGGGGACGAGGGAGGCCACGGCCCCGCCCGCTGGGGGCCAGGGAGGAGAAAAAGAAGATACAATTGCCAAGAGACTTAGATAAAAAAAATGACTTTGCTTGTTTTTTTATTAATATACTTTAACCTTGTTATCTGGATGTTTGTATATGACTGCCAGCATAGAATTGAGAATTTATTTATTTATTTTATTTATTTTATTAAATTTATACCCCGCCCTTCTCCTTGTTAGGACCCAGGGCGGTGCACAGGCATTATATAAAACCATAAATACAATATACATCAATTAAAAATATATTAAATTAATTCACCCGTGCTAAAAATTTAGGATGTATGCACTTATTTTCATCTCGTAGTACTTCTGAAAAATGTCTTTCTTAATGTTTTATTGTGAAGCCCTGGAAGGGCCAATGATCCCGACACAAAAGTTCTCAAAATGTTTCTGTATCCCTTACCTTTCCCTTTTGGAAAAATTGTAAAAACCCAATAAAACTTTTTCAATATAAAAAAAAAAAAAATAGGAAGAGGTACATACATTTCAAATCGCAAATTTCATAATCTAAAATTTCATACATTCAATTATTTTGTTTCTATGAACATCCTTAGCAGGAATTACTACATATAAAAAAAGAAAGAAAGAGAAAATCATTTTTGTGATCTGAGTCTCTTTGCTATTGTTTCTTCTTCTTCCACCCCACCGGCAGGCAGAGCCGTGGCCCCTCCCGTTCCCATATCATCGTCATCTAGGATTGAGGAGTGCTTTTTAAGAAAGGCCTGGGCCTCATCTACTGTTTTCATTCTAACTCTTCCTCCCTCGGAAGAGGGGCTTTGTCAACAGGCAACTGGACCTTCTGCGTTTTTCCTGGAAGGCGTTTCGCTTCTCATCCAAGAAGCTTCCTCCATCTGCATTTGCAAGAGAAAAGCCACTTTTTTAAAAAGACAGAAACAATCACTAAATGAATCCCAGAGCTTAATATGTTGGGAGAGGGAGGGAAGGAGAAAGAAGGGGGGGAGGGAGAAAGATAGGGGGAGAGAGGGAGAGAGAGAGATACTGCATTCAGTTTTGGTCGCCACGATGTAGAAAAGGTGTGGAGACTCTGGAAAGAGTGCAGAGAAGAGCAACAAAGAGGATTAAAGGGACTGGAGGCTAAAACATATAAAGAACAGTTGCAGGAACTGGGTATGTCTAGTTTAATAAAGAGAAGGACCAGGGGAGACATGACAGCAGTCTTCCAACATCTCAGGGGTTGCCACAAAGAAGAGGGAGTCAAACTATTCTCCAAAGCACCCGAGGGCAGAACAAGAAGCAATGGGTGGAAACTAATCAAGGAGAGAAGCAACTTAGAACTGAGGAGAAATTTCCTGACAGTTAGAACAATTCATCAGTGGAACAGAAGTTGCCTCCAGAAGTTGTGAATGCCCCAACACTGGAAGTCTTTAAGAAGATGTTGAATAGCCATTTGTCTGAACAAGTATAGGGCTTCCTGCCTAGGGAAGGGGTTGGACTAGAAGACCTTCAAGGTCCCTTCCAACTCTGCTATTGTATAAGTATTGTATTGTATGTGTTAATACCACTTTATAAGGCCTTGGTAAGGCCACACTTGGAATACTGCATCCAGTCTTGGTCGCCACGATGTAGAAAAGATGTGGAGACTCTAGAAAGAGTGCAGAGAAGAGCAAGAAAGAGGATGAGGGGACTGGAGACTAAAACATATGACGAACGGTTGCAGGAACTGGGTATGTCTAGTTTAATGAAAAGAAGGACCAGGGGAGACATGATAGCAGTCTTCCAATATCTCAGGGGTTGCCACAAAGAAGAGGGGGTCAAACTATTCTCCAAAGCACCTGAAGGCAGAACAAGAAGCAATGGGTGGAAACTAATCAAGGAGAGAAGCAACTTAGAACTGAGGAGAGGAAGTTGTCAATGCTCCAACAATGGAAGTCTTTAAAAAGATGTTGGAAAGCCATTTGTCTGAAACGGTAGAGGGCAGGGATGGCGAACCTATGGCACGCGTGCCACCGGTGGCACGCGGAGCTATTTGGCAAGGCACGCGAGGCGTTGTCCTGTCAGCTGGCTAGCGCGCATGCGCATGCTGGCCAGCTGATTCAGCCATTTTTAAACCCATTTTTCGCCCTCCCCAGGCTTTATATGAGCTTGGGGAGGGCAAAAACAACCCCCTGCCCCCTCTGGAGACTCTACGGAGGCTTCAGGAGCTTCTGTGAAGCCTCTGGAGGACTAGAAACGACATTATGAGCAAACTGGAAGTGACTGCTCATAGGGCCGTTTTTAGTCCTCCGGAGCCTTCAGGGAAGCTCCTGAAGGTCCCTGAAGGCTCCGGAGGACTAAAAACGATGCTACAAGCAAACCGGAAGTCACTTGAAGCTCCTGAAGCCTCTGGAGGGCCTCCGGGGGGGGGGCTGTTTTTGCCCTCTCCAGGCTCCTATAAAGCCTCTGGAGTCTGGGGAGGGCGAAAAAAAGCATGTAAAAATATGGGGGAGCACCTGCCATGCGCGCATGTGCACTAGGGGAGCACGCATTGCATTATGGGTGTGGCACGACAGTGCACGGCCCCCCTACGCTTCCCCCTTCTTATGGCACGCAAGCCTAAAAACGTTCGCCATCCCTGGTATAGGGCTTTCTGCCTAGGCGGGGGCTGGACTAGAAGACCTCCAACTCTGCTATTGTATATTGAGATGGGAGAGATTGGGGGAGAGAGGGAAAGAGAGGGAAAGAGAGAGGAAGGAGAGGAAGAGAGAGAGGGAGGGAGAAATAGGAAGAGAGAGTGAGGAAGATGAGAGGGGGAGATATAGGGAGAGGGGGGGAGGGGGCGAGAGGGGAGAGAGAGATGAGATTGAGATGAGAAAGAGGAAGGGAGAGAGACGAGAGGGAGGGGAAGAGAGATAGGAAGAGGGAGAGGGGGCGAGAGATAGGAAGAGAGAGGGGGAGAGAGGGAGGGATGGAGAGAGAGGAGGGAGAGAGATGAGAGAAAGGGAGGGAGAGATAAGTGAGAGGGAGAGATAGGAAGAGAGAGGGGGAGAGAGGGAGGGATGGAGAGAGAGGGGGGAGAGAGATGAGAGAAAGGGGGGGAGAGATAAGTGAGAGGGAGAGATAGGAAGAGAGAGGGGGAGAGAGGGATGGATGGAGAGAGAGGGGGGAGAGAGATGAGAGAAAGGGAGGGAGAGATAAGTGAGAGGGAGAGATAGGAAGAGAGAGGGGGAGAGAGGGAGGGATGGAGAGAGAGGAGGGAGAGAGATGAGAGAAAGGGAGGGAGAGATAAGTGAGAGGGAGAGATAGGAAGAGAGAGGGGGAGAGAGGGAGGGATGGAGAGAGAGGGGGGAGAGAGATGAGAGAAAGGGAGGGAGAGATAAGTGAGAGGGAGAGATAGGAAGAGAGAGGGGGAGAGAGGGAGGGATGGAGAGAGAGGGGGGAGAGAGATGAGAGAAAGGGAGGGAGAGATAAGTGAGAGGGAGAGATAGGAAGAGAGAGGGGGAGAGAGGGATGGATGGAGAGAGGGTGGGAGAGAGATGAGAGAAAGGGAGGGAGAGATAAGCAGGAGGGAGAGATAGGAAGAGAGAGGGCGCCGTCTAGGGCAATTTCAAAAGGCATTTTTATTTTTTATTTTTGCATAAATTGTCCTGACCTATTGATACACACTTAAACTGGCAGATTTTTTTTTTCCTGAATAAACTTTCAGCTCCCTACAGCGAAACACAACCGAAAGAGCGTGTAAACTTTGGTGCCATTAGGGTTAAGCCCAAAGTTCCAAATTTAGCAATGAACATTTGTTTGTTTGTTTATTGCATTTATTAACCCGCCCAATTCCATGATCTCCATCGAAGGGCAGCAGGCAATATTAAAAACAATAAAATACTTTTTTTTTTTTAAAACTGAATAAACAAGTGGTTGTGTCCTAATTAGCTCCTGAGCATTTAATATTAAATTCCACTCTTTTCTGCCCGGATGATGATCTTTAACCTAGTAATGAAACATCTGCAGGAAAACAACCAAGCTCCGAGAACATGAAGAACGCCACAATTCAACCCTCAACTCAGAGGTGGGATTCAGAAGGTTCGGAGGAGTTTCAACAATTGGAACAAATGAATTTTGGCAAAAACTTTATACATGCTATACACACTATATACCAGTGATGGCGAACCTATCGCACGGGTGCTACAGGTGGCACGCGGAACCACTTCTTAGGGCACGCGAGGCGTTGCCCTGTCAGCTCCAGCGCACATGTGTGTGCTGGATTTAGGTCTTCTTTTGAGGCCATTTTTCGCCCTCTGGAGGCTTCAGGGAAGCTCCTGAAGCCTCTGGAGATGGGAAGGGGGCTATTTTCACCCTCCCCAGGCTCCTAGAAAGCCTCTGGACCCCGGGGAGGGCAAAAAAAGCACGCCAAAAGCAAGGGGTCATGCACATAGCATTATGGGTGTGGCATGCCCATGCACGACCCCCCTGCGCTCTCCCCACTTTTGGCACGTGATGGGGTAAAGGTTAGCCATCCCTGCTATATACCACAAACAAACTGCCAAGGTGATTAATGGAGAACTTATTGATCATATTGAAATAAAAAGAGGGCACAAGACAAGGTTGCCCACTATCCCCTTGACTTTTTGTGTTAACATTAGAAGTTCTGAATAGAAAGATTAGAGAAGATGAAGAAATAAAAGGAATGACAGTCAAAACAGAACCATGTAAATTGCAAGCGTTTGCATATGATTTGGTTTTTCATTCTTGAGGAACCATTTGAAACTGCACCTAAATTGATAGAAAGAATTGAGGATTATGGAAAAGTAGCAGGTCTGAAAATAAATAAAGATAAAACTAAAATATTGACAAAGAATATATTAGCAAGACAGAAAGAGGAATTAGCGGAACTCTTGAAAATTCAAGTCACAAACAGGGTTAAATATTAAGGGATTTATTTGACAGCTAGATGTAGTATACTTAAAGAGGATAATTTAACGACTATTTTTATTTATTTATTTTATTAGATTTCTATCCCGCCCTATCTCCCCAAAATGGGACTCAGGGCGGCGCACAGGGATTAAAAATCTAAACATACAACAATACAAAATTCTACAAAAGATTAAAACCAAAATTAAATAATTTAGCCCGTGCTAAAAGAACAATTTAATTTAAAACCCAACTCTAAGAATAGCATAGCTATAACAGCTATGCCAGAAGGCTCAGGCTTTCTGGAATACTGAAGTTCAATCAGTTGCTTCCTGCAAATGTCCCCTCCCAACGTCTCACCTATAAGCTCTCTTGGGAGGGACCACTCAGCAACCACCTGGCTCTTAATCATTGCCTGCAAGCCTGCCTCCGATGTAATTGCTGCCTCCACCTCTCAGCCCTGCTCACTCTGGCATCATGGACAATCTGCCCCTGATCCTCCCCACTGCTCCATGATCCAGGCGCCTCCTGGTGGCCAACTAGCCTCTTTGAGTCCTGCCTTGACTCTAAGCACTCCTCCAGGCCTCCCTCCTCCTCCTCCAGAGCAGACTCATAGGGCTCTTCGCTAGAAGAGTCCGTCAGCAGCTCATCTGGAGCCAGCTGGGCCACAACACTTACCTATATCCCTAGCACGGCAGAGCGGATTGCCACGCCCCCAGCTGTGTTATTTCCCAAGCAGTTGTCAGCCCTGCAGCTTTCTCTTGGATCTTTGGCCTGCCATGCTTTCTATTATTCCACTATGCCTTTTTCTGTCATGGGAAAATGGGAGGGGGGATTGTACGGAGTGAGATGCCATGTAGCCAAAACAAAATTCCTTTCTAGAAAACCAAGGTCATCTTTTGTCTCTGCACCTTTGCAACTGACCGGAACTGGATGGGTGGAACTGCCAGCATGGCAGTGGGAGATTGGACTATGGGATGGACTTGTGGGCATGGGGGGGGGGGCAAGATGTTGAACTTTCAACTGGGTGGAGGGAAACCAGGAAGCTTTCAGATTCGGGTTTTCCCAGATGTGCCATCTGCTTAATAAATTGGAACTTTAATAAATTGGGATATTGACCTAGTCTACAGAATAAATTCAGCATATGCCAGGATAAATGAAGTACCCAGAGAGATACATATTAAATTTGTTAGAAGGTCAACTAGAGAGGGAATTTTGAAGGCACAGAGAGGGGGGCCGTTGATTTACCAACAAAAGGAAGTCACCATCTTGAGGCAGATCCCAAAAAAGATTAGGGAGGTGAGAAGGAAATTTTCCTTCTTATCCAAAAAATTGTATGACCACGGGATTTGGTTCAAGTGGGTGATGCCGGAAGGGATGTTGGTCTTCTGGGATGAAGGAAGAGTGAGGATTAAAACAGTTGCTGAGGCGGAAGCCTTTCTTAAAAAACATTCCTCTATCCTGGGGGAAGATCCAGGGGGGACAGAGGGGGCCACGGCCCCGCCCGCTGGGGCCAGGGAGGAGAAAAAGAAGATACAATTGCCAAGAGACTTAGATTGAAAAAATAACTTTGCTTTTTTTTAAAAATTATTATTAATATTGCTTAACCTTATGTCTGGATGTTTGTACGTGACTGCTAGCATAGAATGGAGAATTTAGGAATTTTGTACTTATTTTCACCTTGTAGTACTTTTGGAAAAATGTTTTTTTTTAATGTTTTATTATGAAGCCCTAGAAGGGCCAATGATCCCGACGCGAAAGTTTTTAATATGTTTCTATATCCCATACCCTACCCTTTTCGAAAATTGTAAAAACCAATAAAACTTGTTCAATATTAATAAATTGGAACTTTGAGCAATACTTTGCCTTGAACTCTGATTTAATTTTGGATGCTATTTGGAACCCTGACAGCAGCAACGTTGAAGTAACGTTGAAGGTAAGTTTTGGTAAAACTGCACATGCGCAAAACACGTGATCACCGAACCAGTTGTTAAACCAAAAGGATCCCACCACTGCCTCAATTACATACATCCTCTACTCTCGAGGGAGGTGGGGAATCCATGTTTCTGATCGTGGTCTTCTCAAACCTGTGGTAGAGAACATTTTATGACACCCACCAATTTCCTATCTGGTTTCCATGAACGTTGTCTTCGTTTCATCTCCTGCTCTTCAGGAACCTTCGGGTTGTAAAATCATAGGAGATAGAATAATAATAGGGTTGGAAAGGACCTTGGAGGTCTTCTAGTCCAACCCCTTGCTCAAGCAAATGGCTGCCCAATCTCTTCCTGAAGACCTCTCTTCAAGATCTAGGCTTTCCCAGCAGCACAAAGCCGTGTCCTCGTCCCGATAAACCCCTGTTATTTAATTGACAGTGAATTCCTCTCCAGCAAAGTCTTCCCTCTCCCACAGTCTTTCAATTCACAATTGCCGACCTTTATCAGGCTTGGAGAGTGGCCAGGCCTGTATCTTTCAGATGCCTCAATGCTTGACAAGAATGCAGGAATGAACTAATTGTCTCCTGCAAACTCCACTCCCCTGTTGCTCCTATTTTATTCCCTATGGGAGGGGCCATTCACCGTCCACCTGCGGCCTTACTCCCAACTCAACTCTTGTTCCTTAGCTGTTCCCTTTGTCTGCAACTCTGTGCATGAGCACACTGGGAACAGGCTCCAGCTGTTCGTCTGCCCCACTGATCTCCGACTACAAAGGCAGCTGATAACTGTCAGACAGACCTGGCCTCATCTCTGCCTCTGACACAGAGCCCTCCTCAGAGACTTCTCCAGACTCCAGGACTGGCCCAGGTTCCTCCCCAACCTCCTCACTGCCGAGTCTGCTGCCAGCTCTGCTGGTTGCCGGCGGGAGACAGCAACTTCCACTGATGGATCACCCACAACCTCTGGTGGCAAGTTGTCCCACTGATTAATTGTTCTCACAGCCAGCAAATTCCTCCTTAGTTCTAGGTTGGTTCTCTTCTTGATTAGTTTCCATCTGTTACTTCTTGTCCTGCCTGCAGGTTTTTTTGGAGAGTAGGTTGACTCCCCTCTTTATTTTGGGCCACCTTTGTGGTGATGTAAGATTGGGTGAAGAACATGATGAGAGCACAGGAGTAATCCCTGTGTCTGAGCTTTGTTCTTGATGGAATCAGACTTTTTAATATTAAAGGAAAATAAGCAAATATAATAAAGGCTGGAGTGAAAAGGAGACAATGAAGTCTGTCATGTGTAGGCGAATGAGAGAGAGATTAGGTAAGCAGCGGAAGAGGAGAACTGTGGGAGGAAAGAACTAAAAAAGCAAAATTGTGGATAAAAGAGATTTCTCAGGAAGAGCAGGAAAAGTTTATCCAGATTACCTCATGATGTTCCAGCTGCTTTGAATTTACCTCATGATGTTCCTGCTGCGTTGGATTTACCTCATGATGTCATGCAAATTTGTTGAGCGAAGAAGTTTCTAATTCGGGGGAACCAGCATAGAAAGGGGGAAAAACAAATATCTTTGGACAAAGGGGAGAATTAATAAATGTCAAGGAATTGCGCCTCCGGTATCCAAATGAAGTCATAGACACTGATACAAACTTGTAGTTTTATACAAATAAATATATTTCCATCAAATGAGTGGTGCAGTGGCCTAGAGTTGAAGCTCTCGCCTCACAATCAGGAGACTGTGAGTTTGATCCAAGGTAGCAGGAGTTAGTTCCCTCACTGGGCACAATGACTAAATATCAGCTGCGAACTCCGCATTGGCAACAGGAAGGGCATCTGGCCTGTAAACACTCAGCTCCATTCAGTTGTCCCAACACCACCCTGATGTAAGGGATTATGGGGTCATTACAAGACATAATAATAATAATAATAATAATAATAATAATAATAATAATAATAATAATAATAATAATAATAATAATAATAATAATAATAATAATAATTCCAGCAAATAAGTTAGGCAAGGAGGAACATCATGAGGTAAATCCAACACAGCTGGAACATCATGAGGTAAATCCTACACAGCAGGAACATCATGAGGTAAATCCAACGCAGCAGGAACATCATGAGGTAAATTCAAAACAGCTGGAACATCATGAGGTAAATCCAACGCAGCAGGAACATCATGAGGTAAATTCAAAGCAGCTGGAACATCATGAGGTAAATCCAACCCAGCAGGGACATCATGAGGTAAATTGCAGAGCACACAGACAACACAGAAAAGAAAAAGGTGGGGGGAAAGGGAAACGCCCCCTCCACACCCACAGTAACCAATCACAGTGCAGATGGCCTCACGCAGGAGCCCACCCCCTCCAATCAATCAACTATAACTGTGTGTTCTGCCTCATTATACAACACACACACACACACCACTGTTCCAGCTACTAAATTTAAATATCTTAACAATAAATAACTTTGCAGAAGAAGGGAAAACAGTGCAGGGAGTCTTCCACTTGCAACTATTTGTTTAGTGACTTTTTGACGGGACAACGGCACTGAAAAGGACCACTTTTCACACTTACGACCATTGCAGCCTCCCCATGGTCACATGATCAAAACTCGGATGATTGGCAACCGACTCATATTTATGATGGTTGAAGTGTCCCAGGGTCACGTGGTCCCTTTTTGCGACCTCCTCACAAGCAAAGTTAACAGGGAAGCCAGATTCAATTAACAACCGCGTTACTCGTTTAACAAGTACAGTGATCAACTTAACAACTGTAGCCGGAAAGGTTGCAAAAATGGGACAAAACTGACATTAACAACTGTCTCGCTTAGCAATGAAAAATTTGGCTCAATTGTGGTCTTAAGGTGAGGATTGCCTGTACCTCAATTGAACACATCAGGCTATACAGGTAGTCCTCGAGTTACAACAGTTCATTTAGTGACTGTTCAAAGTTCCTATTGCACTGAACAGTGACTTGCAGCCATTTTCACACTTATGACTGTTGCACTATCCCATGGTCATGTGATTAAAATTCCAACGTTTGGCAACTGGTTCATTTTTGTGACAGTTGCAGTGTCCCAGGGTCAGGTGATCACCTTTTGTCACCTTATGACAAACAAAGTCAATGGAGAAGCCAGATTCACTTAACAACCATGTTACTGTTCTGACCGAGGCTTCTCAAGAGCACGAAGTAAACTCCTTGTCCTGACAAAAACCCCTTTTATTAATTGACTGAATTCTGCTCATTCACATCTAGCAAAGTCTTTCAAGGGAGAATTTACGGTCACAGACCTTATCTGGCTTGGAGAGCTGCCAGGCCGATATCTACAAAACTTGGCAAGGAGTCTCGGAGCGTCACGAACCAATGAAGTGAACTAATGGTTTCCTGCAAACTCCACTCCCGTTCCGCTCCTCTTTTATTTCCTCTGGGAGGGGCCTTTCATCGTCCACCTGTGGCCTTACTCTCAAATTGACTCCTGTTCTTTAGTTGTTCCTTTCATCTGGCAACTCTGCTCATGCGTTCATTGGGAACAGGCTCCAGCTGTTCTTCAGCCTCACTGATGTCTGATCCCGAAGGCAGCTGATAACTGTCAGATGGCTCTGGCCCCCTCTCTGCCTCCGACACAGAGCCCTCGTCAGAGCCTTTCCCAGACTCCAGGACTGGCCCATGCTCCTCCCCCAACCCTCCTCCCTGTCTGAATCTGCTGCCAGCTCTGCTGGTGGGTCACCACACTTACTCACTTAACAACTGCAGCGATTCACTTAACGTAGCAAGAAAAGTCAATGAAATGAGGCAAAACTCACTCAACAAATGTCTCACTTAACGACAGAAATGTCGGGCTCAGTTGTGGTCGTAACTCGAGAACTACCCGTAATTTTTAAGGCAACTAATCCCCATCACATTCCTCTGTCTTGTTCTTCTGTTGGAATATTGTAATATATTAACTGGCTTGGATGGAAGGAGAAAATTTAGAGCTTAGTAAAGCTCTTAAGTATATTTATATAATACTGCATTATCCACGGTTCAGCAACTCGGCTAAATGACACTGCACACATTGGCTTTGTTTACATAACACACTCAACCAAATTAATTCCAAACTTAACATTTGTTATTTGCACAGCATGCTAATGTGGTTTCAAACTTATTCGAGCAAAAGGCAATTCGGTACAGGTAGCTCTTGATTTATGCCCACACCTGAGACGAAGAATTTCTGTTCTTCAGCAAAATAGTTACTAGCTGGTAAAGGTTCCCCTCACACATATGTGCTGGTCGTTCCCGACTCTAGGGGGCGGTGCTCATCTCCGTTTCAAAGCTGAAGAGCCAGCGCTGTCCGAAGACGTCTCCATGGACATGTGGCCGGCATGACTAAAGTCCAAAGGTGCACGGAACGCTGTTCCCTTCCCACCAAAGGTGGCCCCTATTTTTCTACTTGCATCTTTTTACCTGCTTTCGAACTGCTAGGTTGGCAGAAGCTGGGACAAGTCACGGGAGCTCACTCCGTTACGCGGCGCTAGGGATTCGAACCGCCAAACTGCCGACCTTTCTGATCGACAAGCGTGGCGTCTTAGCCACTGAGCTACCGTTTGAGTGATTGCTAGGAGAGTATCGCCCAATTTTACAACCTAGAACCTCCGGTTGTTTTCTTGCAGGCATTTCACTACCCAACAAGATAACATCATCAGGGCTATTGCGCAGTTCTCGGTGTGTTCTATGAAGCCACACTAATTTCAATTTCAATTTATTTCGATTTGTATACCGCGCCTATCTCCATCAAGATGGACCCAGGGCGGTGCACAGGAAATTAAAAACCACAATAAATAAAAACAAATACAATAATATCATTAAAAAGAATTAAATGAAGAGCCTGTGCTAAAATTCCCTTAATAAAAACCCAACATCCACTTACTAATTGGCAGGAGCTGTGTCGCGTCTAAGGTCTAAACTCTAAGCTAGGCCAGCTTGCTGGAAAAAGTATATCTTGTCTTACACTGGTGGGTTTCAAATTTTTTAGAACCTACTCTGGAGGTGTGGCCTATTTTGTGGGCGTGGCTTGGCAGTCATGTGACAGGGTGGGAGTGGCCACCTTTTAAAATGTGGTGAAACTCATTTAACAACGCTCTAGCTTAGCAACCAAAATTTTGGACTCAGTTGTGATGATAAATTTCTTTCTTTCTTTCTTTCTTTCTTTCTTTCTTTCTTTCTTTCTTTCTTTCCTTCCTTCCTTCCTTCCTTCCTTCCTTTCCTTTCTTTCCTTTCTTCCTTCCTTTCCTTCCCTTTCCTTTCCTTTCCTTCCCGTTGGGTCACTGGCAGCAGCGGGCCAGATTTACTTCCAGGTACGCCGGTGGAACCCCCTCTCACCGGTTCTCTAAATTTCACCAACCGGCTCTCGCGAGTAGGTGCGAGCCTGCAGAAACCCACCACTGGTCTTGAGTGAGCGGCGAAAGAGGGGAAGGTCCGTGATAGTACGAAGTTCAGGGGGTAGGTGGTTCCAGAGGGCTGGCCCTGCCACAGAGAAGGCCCTACCCCTGGGCACCGCTAGCCGGCATTGACCGGTGGTTGGCAAACCCCTGGGTATCATCTTCTTGGTGGCAGCCCCTCAATATTTCCTAAAGCCACTGGAGATCTCCCAGCACAATAGCACTCTACGCTGCTCTTACAACTAATTTGAGGATTTGCAGACGCCTGGCTGAAGACTCCATTGATCATCTCTTTGAGGACAAATTAATGGGCTCCTTGACACGGCCTGTTAAGTCCAGCCTTTTGCTGCTTCTTCATTAGGCAAAGGCGGCTGGTGTATCATCAGCCGCAGACAGGCGATATCTCTGCTCCCATAGCCTCCCTTGGGAAAGGCTCCCAACTACCCTAAGTGCAGAGCTTTGCTAGTTGGCAATCTGCCCAAGTGGCAACTAGATTTGCACAGCCTCTGCTCGGCCAAGGCTGCGGAAGAAATGATCTTATTATCATTCCTTTAACAGGAAATGCTTTCCATGACATCTGCAGAGATTTCTCATTCTCTCTCTCTCTTCTCCCTCCCTCCCTCCCTCCCTCCTCTCTTACACACTATGTCTGTCTGTCTGTCTCTCTCTCTCTCCCTCCCTCCTCTCTTACACACTATGTCTGTCTGTCTGTCTGTCTCTCTCTCTCCCTCCCTCCTCTCTTACACACTATGTCTGTCTGTCTCTCTCTCCCTCCCTCCCTCCCTCCTCTCTTACACACTATGTCTGTCTGTCTGTCTGTCTCTCCCTCCCTCCCTCCTCTCTTACACACTATGTCTGTCTGTCTGTCTCTCTCTCCCTCCCTCCTCTCTTACACACTATGTCTGTCTGTCTCTCTCTTTCTCTCTCTCCCTCCCTCCTCTCTTACACACTATGTCTGTCTGTCTCTCTCTCTCCCTCCCTCCTCTCTTACACACTATGTCTGTCTGTCTGTCTCTCTCTCTCCCTCCCTCCTCTCTTACACACTATGTCTGTCTCTCTCTCTCTCCCTCTCTCCCTCCCTCCCTCCTCTCTTACACACTATGTCTGTCTGTCTCTCTCTCTCCCTCTCTCCCTCCCTCCCTCCTCTCTTACACACTATGTCTGTCTGTCTGTCTGCGTCTCTCTCTCTCCCTCCCTCCTCTCTTACACACTATGTCTGTCTGTCTGTCTCTCTCCCTCTCTCCCTCCCTCCCTCCTCTTACACACTACGTCTCTCTCTCTCTCTCTCTCCCTCCCTCCCTCCTATCTCACACACTATAGCTATCTATCTATCTATCTATCTATCTATCTATCTATCTATCTATCTATCTATCTATCCCTATCCTTCTCTATCCTCTGTCCTATCATCTATCTATAGCTCTTTGTCTATCATTTTCCTTGCTCTTCCTTCCTTCCTTCCTTTCCTTCCCACCCTCCCTCTCCCTTCATCTCACCCTCCTCCTTCCTTCCTTTTTTCTGTTTTCCCTCCCTTCCCTCCCTCCCTTCTCTCTCTCTCTCTCCCCTTTGGTCCCCCCCCCTCTATCTATCTATCTATCTATCTATCTATCTATCTATCTATCTATCTATCTATCTATCTATCTATCTATCTATCTATCTATCTATCTATCTATCTATATCATCTATTTATTCCTATCCCTCTCTATCCTCTGTCCTATCATCCATCTATAGCTTTTATTCCTTTTCCTTGCCCTTCCTTCCTTTCTTCCCACCCTCCCTTCATCTTCCTTCTTTCCTTCCATCCTTCCTTCCTTCCTTTTTTCTGTTTTCCTTTCCTTCCCCCCTTCCCCCCCCCCTCCATTCCTGCTGAAAGCTTCAAGCTGGGCCAAATTCCATTTTTCTAATTTCCTGTGTTCCCTTCCTTAGCAAGAATCTTCTTTCTTCCGTGTTCTCGAAGGCTTTAGAATTTTTCTTTACCTGATAGCAGGGGACAGTCAAAAGTGCAGCATATATCTTTCCTAATCTTGATCATTTCTTCCAACTCCGTCACTCTGCATATTTTTTGATCTAGAGGGAACATGTGGGGAAATTAGCATTCAGGGCAAAACCACGAAGCAGCACACCATAAGCTGTGAAAGACAGATAGAGTGGAAAGCAGATTACCAGTCTTTGATGTTGGTTTGTTTGTTTATTTTGGTATCCTATTTTTCTTTCACCAAACCGGAATCTTCCAAAAATGCAATAGATGTCTCAAGGACATTATCAGCATACTGATCTAATCTTTCTTTCTTCCCAAACCCAATTCATGCAGGACTTTATTGCTATATTCACACAATATGTTTAGCCATATTCAACAAAGATCTACCCAAAATATTTGTACAATGGGCAAAGACTGATTCGGCTTGATTTTGGCTTGATTTTGGGCAGGAGGTTAAACGTGCTGATTGTTTTAAATACTGCTTGTGCAGTTAGCTTATTTTTCAGAATCATTCAGAATAACATTTGGAAGGGACCTTGGAGGTCCTCTAGCCCACCCCCCTGCTCAAGCAAGAGACCCCTATACCATTCTACGCAAATGGTTGTCCAAACACTTCCTAAAAACCTCCATTGCTGGAGCATTCACAAAATATTAGAATAGAATAACAGAGTTGGAAGGGACCCTGGAGGTCTTCTAGTCCAACCCCCTGCCTAGGCAGGAGCGCTATGCCATTTCAGACAAATGGCTATCCAACATCTTCTTAAAGACTTCCAGTGTTGGGGCATTCACAACTTCTGGAGGCAACATTCTGTTCCACTGATTCATTGTTCCAACTGTTAGGAAATTTCTCCTCAGTTCTAAGTTGCTTCTCTCCTTGATTAGTTTCCACCCATTGCTTCTTGTCCTGCCCTCAGGTGCTTTGGAGAATGGCTTGACTCCCTCTTCTTTGTGGCAATCCCTGAGATATTGGAACACTGCTATCACATCTCCCCTAGTCCTTCTTTTCATTAAACTAGACATACCCAGTTCCTGCAACCCTTCCTCATATGTTTTAGTATCTAGTCCCCTCATCCTCTTTGTTGCTCTTCTCTGCACTCTTTCTAGAGTCTCCACGTCTTTTCTACATTGGGGTGACCATAACTGGATGCAGTATTCCAAGTGTGACCTTATCAAGGCAACTTCTGTTCCACTGATTAATTGTTCTCACTGTCAGGAAATTTCTCCTCAGTTCTAAGTTGCTTCTCTCCTTGATTAGTTTCCACCCATTGCTTCTTGTCCTGCCCTCAGGTGCCCTGGAGAATAGCTTGACTCCCTCTTCTTTGTGGCAACCCCTGAGATACTATATAATTGTTATATATGCCTACTGATGCGCTTATCCATGTCCTCTTACAGACCTATTAGGAATGGGGTGAGGTCCATGGTGGATAGTTTGAGGTTGAAGCTGTGGGGGTTTGAGGAGGTAACAACGGAGTCAGCTAGAGCAGGGGTCCCCAACTTTTGCAACTTTAAGTCTGAAGGACTTCAGCTCCCAGACTTCTCCAGCCAGCTTGAGAAGTCTGGGAGCTGAAGTCCTTCAGACTTAAAGTTCCAAAGGTTGGGGACCCCTGAGATAGAGCATTCCAGGCGTTGACCCAGTGGTGGGTTTCAAATTTTTTAGAACCTACTCTGTAGGTGTGGCCTATTTTGTGGGTGTGGCTTGGCAGTCATGTGACAGGGTGGGAGTGGCCACCTTTTAAAATGTGGTCAAACTCATTTAACAACGCTCTTGCTTAGCAACCAAAATTTTGGACTCATTTGTGATGATAAATTCTTTCTTTCTTTCTTTCTTTCTTTCTTTCTTTCTTTCTTTCTTTCTTTCTTTCTTTCTTTCTTTCTTTCTTTCCTTCCTTCCTTCCTTCCTTCCTTTCCTTTCCTTTCCTTCCCATTGGGTCACTGGCAGCGGCGGGCCAGATTTACTTCCAGGTATGCCGGTGGAACCCCCTCTCACCGGTTCTCTACATTTCACCAACTGGCTCTCGCGAGTAGGTGTGAGCCTGCAGAAACCCACCACTGCATTGACCCCTCTGTTGCTGAAGTCATATTTTCTGCAATCGAGTTTGGAGCGGTTTACCTTGAGTTTGTATCGATGGTTTGCCCCTGTATTATTGCGGTTGAAGCTGAAGTAGTCCTTGACAGGTAGGAGGTTGTAGCAGACAATTTTGTGTACTACGCTTACGTCAGACTGTAGGCAGCGTAGTTCTAGGCTGTCCAAGCTCAACATTTCAAGCCAGGTGGCATAAGGGATTCTATTGTGAGCAGAGGAGCGGAGGACTCTTCTCGTGAAATAGCTCTGGACATGCTCTATTGTATTAATGTCCGATAGACAGTGTTGATTCCAGGCAAGCCGCCTGGACCTCCCGCCTGGACTATTGCAACGCTCTCTACATGGGCCTTCACTTGAGGTGCACCCGGAGGCTCCAGCTAGTCCAGAATGCGGCCGCGCGGGGGATCCTGGAAGTGTCTCGATACTCCCATGTAACACCTCTCCTGCGCGAGCTGCACTGGCTGCCTGTGGCCTTCCGGGTGCGCTTCAAGGTGCTAGTAACCATCTTCAAAGCGTTCCATGGCACGGGACCTGGCTACTTGCGGGACCGCCTCCTACCACATACCTCCCTTCGACCTGTCCGCAACCACAGAGTGGGCCTCCTAAGGGTGCCATCCGCCGGACAATGCCGACGGGTGGCCCCCAGAGGGAGAGCCTTCTCTGTGTCGGGGCCTGCCCTCTGGAATGACCTTCCCCCCGACCTTCGGATCATCGCGGACCTACGCCTCTTCCGCCGGCGACTAAAGAAACATCTATTTCAAGAGGCCGGCCTGGCTTAGTTTTAATGGACATAATTTTAATGGATTGATTGATTTTAACCCTTTTTCTACTCTAAATTTTAGCACAAACCTTTATTTAATTTATTTTTAACTGTTTTGTACCGTATTGTTTTATATTTTATATTTCTGTGCACCGCCCTGAGTCCCCTTGGGGAGATAGGGTGGTATACAAATGTGAATAAACTTGAAACTTGAAACAGGCGAGCTGTATTCGAGAATTGGTGTTGCCAAATGTCTGTTGCTCTTCTCTGTCCTCTTTCTAGAGTCTCAACATCTTTTTTTTTTAATATTGTGGTGACCAAAATTTGATGCAACATTCCAAAGTGTGATCTTTTTACCAAGCATTGAAATAGGAGCCAGCCATGGGCAGCAGCTGCCAAAAAAGCCAACACAGTTCTAGGCTGCATCAACAGAGGGAGAGAATCAAGATCACGTGAAGGGTTGATACCACTTTATAGTGCCTTGGGAAGGCCACACTTGGAATCCGGCATTCAGTTTTGGTCGCCACGATGTAAAATAGAAGGATCTTGAAAAACCTGAACATTGGGTGCTATCTAACATAATGAAAATCAATGGTGAAAAAATTAAGGTTCTACATTTAGGCAAGAAAAACGAAATGCACAAGGACAGTATAAGTGGTACCTTGCTCAATAGCAGTAACTGTGAAAGGGATCTTGGAGTCCTAGTGGACAACCATTGAAATAGGAGCCAGCCGTGTGCAGCAGCTGCCAAAAAAGCCAACCCATTTCTAGGCTGCATCAACAGAGGGATAGAATCAAGATCACGTGAAGGATTAATACCACTTTATAAGGCCTTGGTAAGGCCACACTTGGAATATTTGCATCCAGTTTTGGTCGCCATGATGTAGAAAAGACGTGGAGACTCTAGAAAGAGTGCAGAGAAGAACAACAAAGAGGATTAGGGGACTGGAGGCTAAAACATATGAAGAACGGTTGCAGGAACTGGGTATGTCTAGTTTAATGAAAAGAAGGACCAGGGGGGACATGATAGCTGTCTTCCAATATCTCAGGGGTTGCCACAAAGAAGAGAGAGTCAAACTATTCTCCAAAGCACCTGAGGGCAGAACAAGAAGCAATGGGTGGAAACTAATCAAGGAGAGAAGCAACTTAGAACTGAGGAGAAATTTCCTGATAGTGAGGACAATTAAGCAGTGGAACAGAAGTTGCCTCCAGAAGTTGTGAATGCCCCAACCCTGGAAGTCTTAAAAGAAGATGTTGGATTGGATAGCCATTTGTCTGAAACGGTATAGGGCTTCCTGCCTAGGCAGGGAGTTAGACTAGAAGACCTCCGAGGTCCCTTCCAACTCTGCTATTGTATTGTATTGTAGCAAGAGTGTCACTGAAGACTGGTACTCATAAAGAAATTCAGAATAGTACCAATCTCCTTGTTCTCATCCTGTCCGTAGTGCATTTAGGGAAAGAAGAAAGATGACAAAACCGTAATGAGCAGAACTGAGTTTGCATGAGGCCAGATTAAAGCCCAGAGACAGCTTTAATCACAGAGAGGAGGAAATGGTTGGGCATAGCAGGAAGATATTTAATGAACCATTGGCTGCCTATATAACTTGCATGGTTAAGTCAAGATATGGAAAAATGGAGGGGGGGGAAACATGAAACATACTTATAATGGAAAATTATTGAGATTATAAAGACAGATCTAAAAATTTGAGGTTCGTAATGATGTATAATTATATAATATTATGATGAGAATAGCTGGGAATTGTAACCAGTTCCACCTTCTGACCAAAAATAGGTTGGGGGTGGTGGTTAAAAATATAATTACAATACAATACAATAGCAGAGTTGGAAGGGTCCTTGGAGGTCTTCTAGTCCAACCCCCTGCCTAGGCAGGAAACCCTATACCGGTTCAGACAAATGGCTATCCAACCTCTTCTTAAAGACTTTCAGTGTTGGAGCATTCACAACTTCTGTTCCACTGATGAATTGTTCTAACTGTCAGGAAATTTCTCCTCAGTTCTAAGTTGCTTCTCTCCTTGATTAGTTTCCACCCATTGTCTTCTTGTTCTGCCCTCAGGTGCTTTGGAGAATAGCTTGACTCCCTCTTCTTTGTGGCAACCCCTGAGATACTGGATAATTGCTGTATATGTCTACTTTTTTTCTTTCAAAAAAAAGAAGGAGGAGGATATATGTTAAAACTAAATATGTATATTGAAAAGGAATTATAAATACCATCAACATAAAATGGAGCTCGCTCAGAAGCTGAAATACACCAAGTAAAGGAGATGAGGAGTGGGGAGTAGAGGAGAGAGGGAAGGGAAGAAGAGAGGGACAGGAGAGAGGGCAAGGAGGGGGGAAGAGGAGGAGAGAAAGGAGGAGTGGAAAGGGGAGAGAGGAGAAGGAGAGAAAGAAGGGGAAGTAGAGAAGAGAAGGATGACACAGGGAAGAAAGGAGGTAGGGAGGGGGAGGAGAGAATGGAGGAGTGGAAAGGGGAGAGAGGAGAAGGAGAGAAAGAAGGGGAAGTAGAGAAGAGAAGGATGACACAGGGAAGAAAGGAGGTAGGGAGGAGGAGGAGAGAAAGGAGGAGTGGAAAGGGGAGAGAGGAGAAGGAGAGAGGAAGGGGAAGTGGAGAGAAAGATGACAGAGGGAAGAAAGGAGGTAGGGAGGAGGAGGAGGAGAGAAAGGAGGAGTGGAAAGGGGAGAGAGGAGAAGGAGAGAGGAAGGGGAAGTAGAGAAGAGAAGGATGACACAGGGAAGAAAGGAGGTAGGGAGGAGGAGGAGAGAATAGAGGAGTGGAAAGGGGAGAGAGGAGAAGGAGAGAGGAAGGGGAAGTAGAGAAGAGAGAGATGACAGAGGGAAGAAAGGAGGTAGGGAGGAGGAGGAGAGAATAGAGGAGTGGAAAGGGGAGAGAGGAGAAGGAGAGAGGAATGGGAAGTGGAGAAGAGAAGGATGACACAGGGAAGAAAGGAGGTAGGGAGGAGGAGGAAAGAATAGAGGAGTGGAAAGGGGAGAGAGGAGAAGGAGAGAGGAAGGGGAAGTAGAGAAGAGAAAGATGACAGAGGGAAGAAAGGAAGTAGGGAGGGGGAGGAGAGAGGGAGAAGAAAGTGATGGATAAGGGTTAGGGTTGTATGGAGAGACAATACAACAATACAATCGTCTTCCGGGTGCGCTTCAAGGTGTTAATTATCATCCTTAAAGCGCTCCATGGCTCGGGACCTAGCTATCTGCGGGATCGGATCCTGCCTCATACATCCTCACGACCGATTCGCTCCCACAGAGAGGGACTTCTCCGGGTGCCGTCCACTAGACATTGTCAGCGGGCGACACCCAGGGGAAGGGCTATCTCTGTGGCGGGCCCGGCCCTCTGGAACGACCTTCCCCCCGATATCAGGACGACCACGGACCTCCGCTCCTTCCGTCTTAAATTAAAAACTCACTTTTTCTGTCTGGCCGGCCTAGGATAAGTCTCTCTGTCTTTGGGGTTTTTATTGGGAAATTAGGACTGTTTAATTTTAGTGGGGAATTTTAGAGCAGGTTATGTTTAATTTGTTTTTAGAATTGTTTGTATGTATTTATTGTTTTTATTCTACCTGTGCACCGCCCCGAGTCCCTGTGGGGAGAGGGTGCGGTTTTATAAATATTAAATATTATTATTATTAATAATAATAATTGTAAGATGAATTGATGTAAATATATAATTATATTTGGTTATGTAACAGTAGACATGTGGTTATTTGTTATGAAAGTGGGGAAAAAAACTTTTTTAAAAATCGCATGGTTTCCAGCTCTTGGGGTGTTTGAAATAATATCAGGATTTCACATCCCTGGAGCGAAGAAACATAAGAAATTACCACGGCCATTGATTTTTTTATTTTCATTTTTGGTAAATGACTTGATGCTCCCCAGCTACCAGATAAGCACGGGGAAGGAAATTATCCGGAAACGTTGTATAATGATGTCCTGTCCAGTGTCAAGGCAGGTTACCACACCGGGGCACACAATGCTAGATCTAATTTTTGTCTCTGGCCAGTGGTTGAGTGATCTTGGTTTAGGGGAAATAGTCATCGAACCCCTGTCATGGTCACATCACTCTCTCCTTCGGCTGGACTTTCCAACTGCTACACCCCACTGTGGGGAGGCGGAACCGGAAGCAATGAGATGGTTCCGCCTCAGGCGCCTGATGGACCCTGAGAGGTTCCAGATGGAGCTTGGGCCAATACCGGAGACCCTGACCCACGACTCGACTGAGGACCTAGTGGCCGCTTGGAATATGGCGACCGCGGTGGCCCTGGATCGGGTCGTGCCTTTGCGGCCTCTCACTCGACGCCGATCTACCCTGGCTCCTTGGTTCTCTGAGGAGCTGAAGGTGATGAAGCGTCGAAGGAGATGCCTAGAGAGCATTTGGAGGACCACCCGCGCCGAATCTGGATGGGGAGAAACAGGCTCTGATTCAACCCGTCCAAGACCAAGTGGCTGTGGCTTCCAGCGTCACGATACAGCCAGCTGGTGCCATCTCTGGCTATTGGGGGCGAATCACTGGCCCCCACAGAGAGGGCTCGCAACTTAGGTGTCCTGCTGGACTCTCGGCTGTCGTTAGACGATCATATGACAGCCATGGCCAGGGGGGCTTTTTATCAGGTTCACCTGATTCGCCAGTTGCGCCCCTTACTGGATCATGACGCTCTACGCATGGTCACTCAAGCCCTTGTCATCTCCTGCCTGGACTATTGCAATGCTCTCTACATGGGGCTCCCCTTGAGTGCACCCAGAGGCTCCAGTTAGTGCAGAATGCGGCCACGCGGGGGATTCTGGGAGCCTCAAGATGCTCCCATGTGACACCTCTCCTGCGCAAGCTGCACTGGCTGCCTGTGGCTTTCCGGGTGCGCTTCAAGGTGCTAGTAACCACCTTTAAAGTGCTCCATGGCAAGGGACCTGGCTACTTGCAAGACCGCCTCCTGCTGCCAAATACCTCCCACCAACCAGTTCGCTCCCACAGAGAGGGCCTCCTCAGGGTGCCGTCAGCCAGACAATGTCGGCTGGTGACCCCCAGGGGGAAAGCCTTCTCTGTGGCAGCCCCCGCCCTCTGGAATGACCTATCCCCCGACCTACGTATGACCACGGACCTACGCCTCTTCCGTCGGGCCTTGAAAACGCATTTATTCCATGCGGCCGGCCTGGCGTAGTTTTTAATCGATTTTAATCGATTTTATTTAGGAGTTTTATTTAGATTTTAGAACAGACCCCCAATTTAATGTCATTTTAAAGTATTTTTATATATTGATGTTCTTTGTAGTTTTTATTGATGCCTGTTCACCGGCCTGAGTCCCGCAAGGGAGAAGGGCGGTATACAAATTTAATAGACTATAACTATGAGGGGCGTTAAAAGATTGACAGCACATCCCAGGTTGCTTTGAGAAAGAAGCTCTTCCGAGGCATAATTCACACACCCCGTTTCATACTTCACTAAGCCTCAGAGAAGGTGGATGCCTCTGATTCTGGCTGCTTTCAAAATTTCTGACTTCCGCAAAGAGGGGGCCCTTTGATGTATCAGCAAAACGGCCATATTGAAGCAGATCCCAAAGAAAATAAGAGATATAAGAAGGAATTATTCCTTCTTAACTAAAAAATTATTCAAAAAGGGGGTGTGGTTCAAGTGGTTGATGCCTGAAGGGATGCTGGTATTCTGGGAGGGAAGAAGAGTTAGAATTAAAACAGTTGGAGAGGCGCATAATTTTCTTAAAAAACATTCCTCAATCCTGGATGACGATGAGATGGGAACGGGAGGGGCCACGGGTCCGCCTGCTGGTGGGGGGGAGGAGGAAGAGACTATAGCAAAGAGGCTTAGATCGCAAAAATAACTTGTTATATTTCTTTAGTAATTCCTGTACGGATGTCAATAGTATAAAGTAATTGAATGTATAAAATAATATGAAAATTTATGATTTTAAAACGTATGTACCCCTTCCCTTTAATAATTTCTTTTTAATTGAATATGTATGAAGACTCGGAGGCGGTCATCAGACCCGATGTGGAAGCTTCAAATATTATCTATCACCTTATCTACCCCTTTCCCAATATAAATTGTTAAAACCAATAAAACTTTTTCAAAGGAAAATTTCTGACTTCAGGTGTCCCCAAGTCCCCTTTTTTCCCTTCTTTGGAAAGTTAGGAAAGTTTCCTTTTAAATGCTGATGTTTTAGTTTCTTGACTGTCAGTCTGGAAGGGAGGAAGGGAGGGAGGAGGGGGAGGAGGAAGAAGAGGAGGAGGAGGAAGGAGGGAGGAGGGGAGGAAGAGGAAGAAGAAGATGAAGAAGAGGAGGAGGAGGAGCAGGAGGAGGAGGAGGAAGGAGGAGGAGGAGGAGGAGGAAGAGAAGAAGGAGAAGAGGAAAAGGAGGAAGAAAAAGAAGAAAGAGAAGAAAGAGGAAGAGAAGAAGGAGAAGGAGAAGGAGAAGAAGAAGAAGAGGAGGAGGAGGAGGAGGAGGAGGGAGAGGGGGAGGAGGGGGAGGAAGGAGGAGGAGGAAGAAGGAGAAGGAGAAAAAGAAGAAGAAGAGGAGGAGGAGGAAGGAGGGAGGAGGGGAGGAAGAGGAAGAAGAAGATGAAGAAGAGGAGGAGGAGGAAGAAGGAGGAGGAGGAGGAGGAGAAGAGGAAGGAGAAGAGGAAAAGGAGGAAGAAAACGAAGAAAGAGAAGAAAGAGGAAGAGAAGAAGGAGAAGAGGAAGAAGAAGAAGAAGAAGAAGAAGAAGAAGAAGAAGAAGAGGAGGAGGAGGAGGAGGAGGAAGAAGGAGGAGGAGGAGAAGGAGAAGAAGAAGAAGAGGAGGAGGAGGAGGAGGAAGAAGAAGAGGAGGAGGAGGGGGAGGAGGAGGAAGAAGAAGAAGAGGAGGAGGGGGGGAGGGAGAGGAGGGGGAGGAAGGAGGAGGAGGAGGAGGAAGAAGGAGAAGGAGAAGGAGAAAAAGAAGTGGAGCAGGAGGAGGAGGAAGAGGAGGAGGAGGAGGGGGGGGGAGGAAGAGGAGGAGGAGGGGGGAGGAGGAAGAGGAGGAGGAGGTGGTGTTGCGTATTAATCCAGTAATGACTAATAGGCATCTAGGCAGTTTTCATGCCTAAAGTGGGACTATAACTCACCATTTTTTGATGATTGGCTCAAAGTCACCCAAGTGGCTTTCATGCCTAAGGCAGTGCTAGAATTCACCACCTCCTGGTGACTGGCTCAAAGTCAGCTGCTTTTCATGTCTAAGGCAGAACTAGAATTCACCATCTCCTGGCGATCAGCCAAAAGGCACCTAGGCAGTTTTCATGCCTAAAGTGGGACTATAACTCACTCAAAGGCACCCAGTTGCCTTTCATGCCTAAGGCAGGACTAGAACTCACGATCTCATTGTTTCTAATCTAGCGCTTTTACCAAGTAGACCAGGGGTCCCCAACCTTTGCAACTTTAAGTCTGAAGGACTTCAGCTCCCAGACTTCTCCAGCCAGCAAAGACCATAAAGGAAAGCACCCAGCTATATACATTTTCAAAAGAGGTTTGCTTCCTACAATTAAATGTTAACAATCTGTCGCATGAATTGTTAACAATCTGCCACTGAAACTGTCTTCCTATAACAACAACTAAACAAAAGAGAACTTCACAACAGAGGCCACGGGAAAAAAAGATTTTAAAAAAATACAGCTCTAATGAGTACGTTGTGGAAAAGATCTTGCAAAGCAATACAGTAATTATTGGTGCGTTAGGCAGAACAACAAACCAATTAAACAAAGTGACAGGCACCAAATATTTTGGCTACGCGGAGTGCAGATTTGCAAACAAAAAAGAAAGAAATGCATTTGCTTGCATAATTTCGACGTCTCTGTCTTGAGCTTGAATTTCCAAGCGGTACCTGTTTAAAAAATAAATAAATTCTGTGTTCTTTGCATTGGTTGATTTTTGTATGGAGGCTAAAGATGAGCACAAGGACCACTTTTTAAAAAATATATATATTAGGTAAACATTAACAACGTTGGACATAGTGTGATATTTTTGGCGTAGTTATTTCCTTAAGAGTTTTTTGATCTTACAGCAATAACAGTTTGTATCCATTACATGGGTATGTGTAGTCAGTCAAATTACCTACCTATTAATCTCTTTCACTATATAGTTATTTTATTTTATTTATAGCAGAGTTGGAAGGGACCTCAGAGGTCATCTAGTCCAACTCCCTGCCTAGGCAGGAAGCCCTATACCATTTCAGACAAATGGCTATCCAATATCTTCTTGAAGACTTCCAGTGTTGGGGCATTCACAACTTCTGGAGGCAACTTCTGTTCCACTGATTAATTGTTCTCACTGTCAGGAAATTTCTCCTCAGTTCTAAGTTGCTTCTCTCCTTGATTAGTTTCCACCCATTGCTTCTTGTTCTACCCTTGGAGAATAGAGGGACATACAGAGAGAGACAGAGGGGGAGGGAGGAAGAGACAAACAGAGAGAGACACAGAGAGAGAGGGAGGGAGAGAGGGAATCAGAGACACACACACACACACAGAATGACAGATGGGTGGAGGGAGGAGAGAGACAGATAAAGAGAGAGATAGAGACAAAAAGAAAAAGAGAGAAAGAAAAATAGAAAGAAAAAGAAAGTGGGAGAGAAAGAAAAAGAAAGAAAGAAAGAAAGAAAGAAAGAAAGAAAGAAAGAAAGAAAGAAAGAAAGAAAGAAAGAAAGAATGAATTTTGGTTGCTAAGCAGGACCGTCGTTAAGTGAGTTTCACCACATTTTCCAAGTTGGCCACGCCTACCCGGTCACATGACCGCTGAGCTACTCCCACAAAACAGGCCACACCTTTTGGCTCTCAAAAGAAATTTCAGTCGTGGTACTGTTGATATTTGGCTCACTTGACTAATAAGTTGGCCCACCACTGCCTTTTTTCGATTTAACCTTCAGGGCCCTGGTTGTTCTTGTGGATGTTCTCTGCATTCTTCCTATCGTCTCAGGGTCGTTTCTGCATTGTGGCCAGCAGAAGTGGGCACAATAGTCCTCCGGTGTGGCCTCCCGAGTGCAGTAGCAAGTCCTCGACTTGCGACCCTAATGGAGCCCAACATTTCTGTTGTTCAGGGAGGTGCCTGTGAAGTGAGCTTTGTCTCATTTTGCGACCTGTCTTGCCACCGTTGTTAAGCGAATCACCGCAGTTGATAAGTTAGGAACTACGGCTGTTAAGTGCATCTGGCTTCCTCCCCCCCCCCCCCCCCCCGTTGACTTTGCCTGAAGGTCTGAAAAGGGGATCAGGTGACCTTGGGACACAGCAACAGCCGTAAGTGTGAACCAGTGGCCAAGCATCTGTATTTTGATCCCATGGGATGCCGTGAAGGTTGGAACTGTGAAACGCGGTCATAACTCACTCTTTTCAGTGCCGTTGTAACTTTGAACGCTCACTAAAGGAAGTGTGGTAAGTCCAGGAATACCAGTAAGTTTATCCTGTAAGCCCAAGTTCCCTTTGCTTCAATAAAGTCATAAAGCAAGGAGGAAAATATCTCTTGACTTGATGGCTTTCCCTGTTCCCTAAGCACCCCTAAGGGGATGGACGGAGAGACAGACAGACAGACGAGAGAGAATAGACGATAGATAGATAGATAGATAGATAGATAGATAGATAGATAGATAGATAGATGGATGGATGGATGGATGGATGGATGGATGGATGGATGGATGGATGGATGGATGGATGGATGGATGGATGGATGGATGGATGGATGGATGGACGGACGGACGGACGGACGGACGGACGGACAGACAGACAGACAGACAGACAGACAGACAGACAATATATATATGATCAGCTCATAAAACTAACAGACAGACAGATAGACAGATAGACAGATAGACAGATAGATAGATAGATAGATAGATAGATAGATAGATAGATAGATAGATAGATAGATAGATAGATAGGGAAGAGACAATAGATAGATAAATAGATAGATAGATGACAGAAGAGAAGATATAGATGATAGATAGATAGATAGATAGATAGATAGATAGATAGATAGATAGATAGATAGATAGATAGGGAAGAGACAATAGATAGATAAATAGATAGATAGATGACAGAAGAGAAGATATAGATGATAGATAGATAGATAGATAGATAGATAGATAGATAGATAGATAGATAGATAGATGAGACAATAGAAGATGGATGGATGGATGGATGGATGGATGGATGGATGGATGGATGGATGGATAGATGGATAGATGGATGGATGGATGGATAGATAGGGGAGATAATAATAATAATAGATAGATAGATAGATAGATAGATAGATAGATAGATAGATAGATAGATAGATAGATAGATAGATAGACAGACAGACAGACAGACAGACAGACAGACAAATAGAAGATGATAGATAGATAGATAGATAGATAGATAGATAGATAGATAGATAGATAGATAGATAGATAGATAGATAGATAGATAGATAGATAAGGAGAGACAATAGAAGATAGATAATGAATGGGTGGATGGATGGATATTTATTTTATTCAATTTATATCCCGCCCTTCTCGAAAAAGGACCTAGGGCGGCGGTTAGATGATAGATAAGAGAGACAATAGAAGATAGATAGATGAGAGACAGGCAGACAGATACAGATAGACGATAGATATGAGAGAGAAGAGGGAGAGAGGGAGAGAGAGAAACTGAATAGAAGAGAGAGAGAGAGAATAGAAGAGGGGGGAGGGAGGGAGAGAGAGAGACCCTTATTTTCCAGGAAGACCCGCGTTCATTCGGAGGCTCCCTCCTGCACCGCCCAGGCCCCTCTCCGCGGGCAGAGGCAGCCTCAGCCAGCAGCGCCCTGCCCTCCGCAGACCGAGGGGGGCTGAGCCACGCAGCCTCTCAGGTGGGGGGTGGGGGGCGAAGCCAAAGCGAGCCGGCTGCACGGGCGAAGTCAGAGAAGAGCCCGCGCTTCCCACAGCCGGTAGCAGCCGATCCGGAGGCGCTTCGGGCTCTGCAGCAGCTCCGGGCGGCGGGACGAAGGCGCAGCTGCCCCGCGTCTCCCTTCAGCCGCGGCTTTTGCAGTAGGAGAAGGCGGGGTTCTCTTTGGCTGGGGTGCCAGGATCTTGGGGGGGGGGGTGTCTGTCCTCCCCCTCGTTGTCCCGTTGATGAATTTTGCTCGGCTGGGAAGAAGCGCCAGGAAAACTCCGCAATAGGTAAGGCAGAGAAGGTTTGGGGGAGGTGGGTGAATTGAAAAAGTCTCCCCCTCTTCTCCCTTCCTTCCTTCTTTCTTTCTTTTTCTCTTTCTTTCTTTTTCTCTCTCTCCCTCTCCGCAAACCCTTCCTCTGTAGTGGTGTTGGGTTTCCTGCCTAAGCAGGGGGGTTGGACTAGAAGACCTCCGAGGTCCCTTCCAACTCTGCTGTTCTATTCTCTCCCTCCCTCCTTCTTTCTCTTTCTCCCTCCCCCTCTCTCCCTCTTTCTTTCTCCCACCCCCTCTTTCACGTTCTCCGTTATTCCCTCTTTCTTCCTTTTTCTCTCCCTTGTTCTCTCTTTCTCTCTCTCTCTCCCGCTGTTTCCCTTTCTCTCTCTCTCTCCCTCTCTTTCTTTCTCTGTCCCCTTCCCTCTCTCTCTCCCCCTCCTCTTTGTTCCCTCCTTCTTTCTCTCTCTTTCTCTTTCTCCCTCTCTCTCCTCCCTCCTCCTTGTTCCCTCTTTCTTTCTCTCTCCTTCTCTTTCACCCTCCCTCTCTTTCTCTTTCTTTCTCTCTCCCCCTCCCTTTCTTTCTCCCTCTCTCCTCCCTCCTCCTTGTTCCCTCCTTCTTTCTCTCTCCTTCTCTTTCACCATCCCTCTCTCCCTCTTTCTTTCACTCTCCCTCTCTCTCTCTCTTTCCGCTTTGGCACTCTGTTCATCTTAAACCTTTGCTTCCCGATGCTACCCCGGATGGGGGTAGGTGGGTTTTGGGCAGGGTGGGTGGGTGTTGAACCCTGCGGGGAGTGTAAAAAGTGTGTCTGGTTTTCATTGTTCCTTTCTCTCTCTCCCTCCTTCTCTCTTTCTCCTTCTCTCTCTCCCTCTCCTTCTCTCTCTCCTCTCTCCCTCCTTGTCTCTCTCTCCTTCTCTCTCTCTCTCCCCGTCTCCCCCCTCCTTCTCTCTTTCCCTCTCCTTCTCTCTCCTCTCTCCCTCCTTGTCTCTCTCTCCTTCTCTCTCTATCTCTCCTTCTCTCTCTCCTCTCTCCCTCCTTGTCTCTCTCTCCTTCTCTCTCTCCCTCTCCTTCTCTCTCTCCTCGCTCCCTCCTTGTCTCTCTCTCCTTCTCTCTCTCCCTCTCCCCCCGTCTCCCTCCCTCCTTCTCTCTCTCCCCGTCTCCCTCCCTCCTTCACTCTCCCCCCCCCATCTCCCTCCCTCCCACTCCTCCTCCCTCTCCCTCCTTCCCTCTTTCTCCCTCTCCCTCTCTCTCCCTTTTCTCCCTGCCCCTCTGCTGCAGGGTTTTAAGGAAACGGCTGTGTTCCCTCCAGAGAATCCTTCTGTTTTGTTCCGGACTACAAAGCTGCTTCGGTCTTTGTGACGCGACCCAACTGGGGTGATGTGTAGGGAGGTGCTTCCTTGCATCTTCCTGAATGCAGAAAGAACGCCATGGGGAGATTGAGGAGGCAGGCGCGGTCCGAGGAGCTCCCCGACTTTCTTTGCAAGCCGCAACTCTTTTTAAAGCTGACACTTTCCCAGCAACTCTGGTCTTTGTAACCCTGGCAATCAATCGGGGTTTGTTTTTTTCTTGCCTCCTCCTCCTGCTTTGCTCCGGTCATCTGCCCAGCGGTTGTTTTGCTTCACTGGAACTGACCCGCCAAGTTTAAGAGGGACTTTTTTTCTTTACAGCCCTTTTTGGGGAAAATGCCCGTATGGGTCACATGATCTGAAGGACAAGCCCTCCGCTGAAGGTCCAGACATGGCAAACGCTTTGGAGGGGAGAGAGCCGGGCACCAATGCCACCAGCTTTACACCGGACGATGCCTGCTGCGGTGAGAACGCTACGATGTTTAACCTCACATCCCCGGAGGTCCAACCCCCAGATTTCTACGTGGTCCTCCCGGTGATCTACTCGGTGATCTGCGCCGTGGGTCTGACCGGGAACACGGCGGTCATCTACGTGATCCTGAAGGCTCCCAAAATGAAGACGGTGACCAACATGTTCATCCTGAACTTAGCCATCGCCGATGACCTCTTCACCTTGGTCTTGCCCATCAACATTGCCGAGCATCTGCTGCACTACTGGCCCTTCGGCGAGGCCCTCTGCAAGGTCATCCTCTCCATCGACCATTACAACATCTTCTCCAGCATTTATTTCCTGACCGTCATGAGCATCGACCGGTACTTGGTGGTGCTGTCCACTGTCCGGTCAAAGAGGATGCCACACCGTACCTACCGGGCGGCCCGTCTCATCAGCATTTGCATCTGGGTCCTGGTCACCCTCATCGTCTTTCCCTTCTTCATCTTCGCCAACGTCTACAAGGACGACTTGAACATTACCAGTTGTGGACTCAACTTCCCCAAGCCGGAAAGGTCCTGGTTCAAAGCCAGCCGGATCTACACGCTCTTGTTGGGCTTCGCCATTCCGGTGTCCACCATCTGCGTACTTTACACCATGATGTTGTACAACCTGAGGCACATGAGCTTGAACTCCAACGCCAAAGCTTTGGACAAAGCCAAAAAGAAAGTCACCATTATGGTCTTCGTGGTGCTGGCCGTCTGCCTCTTCTGCTGGACGCCGTTCCACCTGGCCACCATCGTGGCTTTGACCACCGACTTGCCCCAGACCCCTGCGGTCATCGGCATCTCGTATTTCATCACCAGCCTGAGCTACGCCAACTCGTGCTTGAATCCCTTCCTCTACGCCTTCCTGGACGATAACTTCCAGAAAAGTTTCCACAAGATGCTAGACTGCAGGGCGGCCTGACGCAAAACCTCCGATGAATGACCAATGTTGGGTTTCGTCGCAACTTTTTGCTTCGGGGTTCCATAAAACCTCTCTCTATATATAGATCTATCTCTACCGCTGCAGCCGCGTTGCATTAAAACGCCGAAAAGAGGACTCGGAGTGTACATCCTTCTCTAGGCAGGTAGTCCTTGACTTACGACCGCGAAGGAGAAACACACGCCCCCCCCCTGAAAAAAATTTCCATCGCTAAAGCGAGACACTTTGCTGAAGCGAGCTTTGCCCCGTTTTGCAACCTTTCCTGCCACCGTCGTTAAGGGAATCTCTGGAGTTGTTAAGTGAGTCGCACGGTTATTAAGCGCATCTGGCTTCCCCCGGTGACTTTGGTCGCCAAAGGGGATCCCGTGAATTTTGATCACGCGGTCATGGGGACGCCGCAACGGTCGTAAGTGTGAAACACGGTCAAAAAGTGGCTTTTTCTCAGGGCCGTCGTAAGTTCGAAAGGTCACTAAACGAAGGGCTGTAAGTCAAGGACTACCTGTGCATTTCAGTGGGTTGGCCTTGTTTTAAATTTTGCTTTGCTCCAGTGCCTGATAATATATGTAAATCAGGAAAGGTAGAAAGACAAGATTTGAACTTAACAGCTGTGATGTTATTAATCTTGGTTTTCCTCTGCCCCCTGGTGGATAAGAACAAAATTGCTCCATGAATAAATAGCATGAAAAGAGACTTGGAAGTTGTCTTTGAGTACCTGGGACTGGGGAAAGGGGTTCTGATTTATTTATTTACTTATGTATTCATTTACTTTATTTGTTTTATTTGTTTACTTATTTATTTCTTTTGTCCCAGGGTCTATATGAATCAAGCTTCCCTGCCCTTTTCAGCCTTAAGGCTCCCAAACATCCCAAAGGTTGCATTTATAAAGTGATATTGTAAGCATTGGATGCATATTAGTATTGCAGGCTAACTCTGCACGCAGCCTGGAGTTTGATCCTGGCTGTCTTCCAGGTTGAATCAGCCTTCCATCCTTCCGAGGTGGGTAAGATGAGGACCCAGATTGTTGGGGGCAAATAGGCTGACTCTGTATACTGCTTAGAGAGGGCTGGAAAGCACTGTGAAGCGGTATATAAGTCTAAGTGCTATTGCTATTGCTATTGCTATTGCTATTGCTGTCTGTCTGTCTGTCTGTCTGTCTGTCTGTCTGTCTGTCTAGTCTCATGTCTCTATCTCTCTCTGTCTCAATCTCTCACTGTTTCTGTCCTTCACTCCATTTATTTTCTCGTCATTCTATTTGTCTGTCTGTCCTTCTGTCTGTCTGTCATCCTATCTATCTATCTATCTATCTATCTATCTATCTATCTATCTATCTATCTATCTATCGTCTCTCCTATCTATCTATCTATCTATCTATCTATCTATCTATCTCTATCTATCTATCTATCTATCTTCTATCATCTCTCCTATCTATCTATCTATCTATCTATCTATCTATCTATCTATCTATCTATCTATCTATCTTCTGTCGTCTCTCCTATCTATCTAGCTAGCTAGCTAGCTAGCTATCTTCTATCATCTCTCCTATCTATCTATCTATCTATCTATCTATCTATCTATCTATCTATCTATCTTCTATCGTCTCATCTATCTATCTATCTATCTATCTATCTATCTATCTCTATCTATCTATCTATCTTCTATCATCTCTCCTATCTATCTATCTATCTATCTATCTTCTGTCGTCTCTCCTATCTATCTATCTAGCTAGCTAGCTAGCTATCTTCTATCATCTCTCCTATCTATCTATCTATCTATCTATCTATCTATCTATCTATCTATCTATCTTCTATCGTCTCATCTATCTATCTATCTATCTATCTATCTATCTTCTATTGTCTCTTCTATCTATCTTCTATCATCTCTCCTATCTATCTATCTATCTATCTATCTTCTATTGTCTCTCCTATCTATCTATCTATCTATCTATCTATCTATCTATCTATCTATCTATCTATCTATCTATCTATCTTTCTATATCTCTCCTATCTATCTATCTATCTATCTATCTATCTATCTATCTATATCTATCTATCTATCTATCTATCTATCTTCTATCGTCTCTCCTATCTATCTATCTATCTCTATCTATCTATCTATCTATCTATCTATCTATCTATCTATCTATCTATCTATCTATCTATCTACTATCGTCTCTCCTATCTACCTATCTATATCTATCTATCTATCTATCTATCTATCTATCTATCTATCTATCTATCTATCTATCTATCTATCTATCTATCTATCTATCTATCTAATCTTCTATTGTCTCTCCTATCTATCTATCTATCTATCTATCTATCTATCTATCTATCTATCTATCTATCTATCTATCTATCTTCTATTGTCTCTCCTATCTATCATCTATCTATCTATCTATCTATCTATCTATCTATCTATCTATCTATCTATCTATCTATCTATCTATCTATCTATCTATCTATCTATCAGAATGCAGTATTGCAGGCTAACTCTGCCCACTGCCAGCAGGTTAGAATCTCACCAGACTTCAGGTCAGTCAGGTCAGCCTTCCATCCTTCCCAGGTGGGTAAAACGAGGACCCAGATTGTTTGGGGCTGACTCTGTAAACACCGCTTAGAGAGGGCTGGAAAGCCTTATAAAGTGGTATATAAGTCTAAGTGCTATTGCTATAAACAGATGGCTTATTCAAACTGGGTGACTTATTCAGGAGCTTCAGTATTAGCGGCACTTTATTTCTGCATGAGTAATGTTTTCTGCTTCCTGCTTGGAACACAGAATTGGTAAAACCAAACAGAGACCAGAGCAAACCACAAACCTCTGGAAGTTTTTCAGCCGAATGGGAATCCAATGAGCACGTAAGCCGAAAGTTGAACATGGTAGAGAAAAACCGTGCAGACGTCTTCAAGAGACGTCATCTTTTGACAGATGGTTTATTTTAATTTTTGTAAGGGTCCATCGCTTTCTCATTGGGGGATGGGGTGGGGGTGGAGGGATGAGTTTGCAAAGAGAGTTAGTGCATTTTTGATGCTGTGTTTCCCTCAAAACAAGACAGGGTCTTATTTTCTTTTGACCCCCGAAATAAGCACTTGAGCTTATTATTGGGGAGGTCTGATTATTATTATTTTTTAATAATTTTTTTAATTTTTAAAACAAAGACAAAACAACGCATAGAAAGTACTTCCCGCATGTCGTTTGCTTACCAGCTTTTCTGCATCAGCTTTTGCAATTAAAATTAGAATCACAGGTTATCCATCAAGCATAACTAAACACGTCGCTGTTATTGAGCATTCTGTGCTCAGATTACCGTTAATGTTCCCATGGAGTATACAACATATTCAATTCCAGCACTGATTTCCCATTGTTACCCCAAGTAGTTATTAAATATTTCAATTCATGTATGTATCAATTATTCATTGCATCCGTTAATCCATGTAACATATGGGGAGCTCTAATTATTTTTGAGGTGCAGGAGGCGGCGAGTGTGGCGACCTCATGGATTCTGCTGTATTGTAATATTTTCAGGGGAGGGCTTATTTTGGGGGGAGGGCTCATTTTAGCGCATGCACGCAAAAGCCCAACTGGGCTTATTATCCGGGGAGCAGTGGTGGGTTTCTGCAGGCTCGCACCTACTCGCGAGAGCCGGTTGGTGAAATTTAGAGAACCGGTGAGAGGGGGTTCCACTGGCGTACCTAGAAGTAAATCTGGCCCGCCGCTGCCAGTGACCCAACGGGAAGGAAAGGAAAGGAAGGAAGGAAGGAAAGAAAGAAAGAAAGAAAGAAAGAAAGAAAGAAAGAAAGAAAGAAAGAAAGAAAGAAAGAAAGAAAGAAAGAAAGAAAGAAAGAATTTATCATCACAATTGAGTCCAAAACTTTGGTTGCTAAGAAGAGCGTTGTTAAATGAGTTTCACCACATTTTAAAAAGTGGCCACTCCCACCCTGTCCCATGACTGCCAAGCCACACCCACAAAATAGGCCACACCTACAGAGTAGGTTCTAAAAAATTTGAAAACCGCCACTGCCGGGGAGGTCTTATTTTCAGGGAAGCAGGGTAGACGGAAGGATTGTGCGGGGACATTGTAGGGAGGAGGTGTGCAAAAGAATGTGTAATTCTTGAGTGCATGATATTAGTTTTCAAAATCTAAGATAGGAAAACAATGTGCTAGACGAGAGGAGGGTAGGACAGTCCGCTGTTCCTTGTCTTCATGCATTCAGGTTATTTTGCAAAAAAAGATTCCGTCATAATTATAGCCATTTCTATAACGATCTAATAGGGACGCGGTGGCTCAGTGGCTAAGATGCTGAGCTTGTCGCTCAGAACGGTCGGCGGTTCGGCGGTTCGAATCCCCAGCGCCGCGTAACAAAGGGAGCTCCCGTGACTTGTCCCAGCTTCTGCCACCCTAGCAGTTGGAAAGCACGTAAAAAATGCAAGTAGAAAAACAGGAGCCACCTTTGGTGGGAAGGGAACTGAAGGCGTTCTGTGCGCCTTCAGCGTTGAGTCCTGCCGGCCACATGACCACGGAGCCAGAAGTAAATCTGGCCTGCCGCTGCCAGTAACCCACTGGGAAGGAAAGGAAAGAAAGGCAGAAAGTAAGAAAGGAAAGAAAGAAAAGAAAGGAAAGAAAGAATTTATCATCACAATTGAGCCCAAAAGTTGGGTTGCTAAGCAAGAGCGTTGTTAAATGAGTTTCACCACATTTTACACGTTGGCCACTCCCACCCTGTCACATGACTGCCAAGCCACGCCCACAAAATAGGCCACACCTAGAGAGTAGGTTCTAAAAAAATATGAAACCCACCACTGGTCCACTCCGTCTTCACTTTGCCTGGTGAATAACGGCCTAATATGGTTCTGAAGGCCAGGAATGTTCCTTCCCCTTTCTTTTCTTCCCCCCTTAAACATGCTGGTAAAAGAGACCTCTTTGGGAACAAATAAATCACATGGAAAATAGATATATTCAGCATCTGGGACTTTATGGAGGACGTGGCCTTCTTGCTGCTTTGACCCAAATGCGTCACTCCGCATGGATTTTGGTTTTTTAAAAATAAATAAATATGGGGTCTGCTCTTCTTGTTTTCATTTTTAGCCTGCTCTAAATAGAAGGCCTCCGTTTTTAATTTCGGGGGAAGAACAGTTCAAGACTCTGTTGTGCTGCTGTGACAGAGGGATCTGTTTTGTTCCGGCAGTATCCCATCTAGGTTCCCATCTACTATCTTGACGTATGACTGCAATTAAGCCCCGAATTACTATTGCGAGTAATTGCAATAAATGGAATGGAATAGGATGAGATAGGATAGGAATATAGAATAGAATAAGAATATATAATAGAGTAGAGTAGAATAGAATAATAGAGTAGAGTGGAGTGGAGTGGAATAGAGTAGAATAGAGTAGATAGAATAGGAATATAGAGTAGAGTAGAGTAGAGAAGAGAATAGAGTAGAATAGGAATATAGAATAGAGTAGAGTAGAATAGAATTAGAATAGAATAGAAATATAGAATATAGAGTAGAGTAGAAAAGAACAGAGTAGAATAGAGTAGAATAGAATAGAATATAGAATATAGAGTAGATAGAATAGGAATATAGAGTAGAGAAGAGTAGAGAATAGAGTAGAATAGGAATATAGAATAGAGTAGAGTAGAGTAGAATATAATAGAAGAGAATAGAAGAGAATAGAATAGAAATATAGAATATAGAATATAGAATATATAGAGTAGAAAAGAACAGAGTAGAACAGGAATATAGAATAGAGTAGAGTAGAGTAGAGTAGAGTAGAATAAAATAAAATAGAATAGAATAGAATAGAATAGACATATAGAAATATAGAAATATAGAATATAGAATATAGAGTAGAGTAGAAAAGAACAGAGTAGAATAGGAATATAGAGTAGAGTAGAGTAGAGTAGAGTAGAGTAGAGTAGAGTAGAGTAGAGTAGAGTAGAGTAGAGTAGGATATCAGAATGGAACGGAATAGAATAGAAAATATGAAAATAGAAAATATAGAATATAGAAAATATGTGTATTTTATATGTTTGTAAATACAATTTATTTTTAAAATTAAAAAAAAAAAGAAAATATGAAATGGAGTGGAATGGAATAGAATACGTAATTGGCCAAATGTGATTGGACACACAAAGAATTTGTCTTTGGTGCAGATGCTCTCAGTGTACATAAAAAGACAAGATACTTTCGTCACGAATCATAAGGTACAACACTTAATGATAGTCATAGGGTACAAATAAGCAATCAGGAAACAATCAATATAAATCATAAGGATACAAGCAACAAAGTTACAGTCCTGCAGTCATAAGTGGGAGGAGATGGGAATTCTGGGAGTTGAAGTCCACAAGCCTTAAAGCTGCAAACTTTGGAGTCCTGCTTTAAATTGAAAAGCTGCTTGGATGGAGGTTTGCAAAGTGACATTCAGCATTTTTTGAGGGGTCAGGTTGCTTCCCACAGAAGGAAAGGAGAAAGAAAGAAAGAAAGAAAGAAAGAAAGAAAGAAAGAAAGAAAGAGAGAGAGAGAGAGAGAGAGAGAGAGAGAGAGAGAGAGAAAGAAAAAGAAAGAAAGAAAGAAAGAAAGAAAGAAAGAAAGAAAGAAAGAAAGAAAGAAAGACAGCACAGCAATTTAGGGCCAGAAGGCTACTCAGAGGTCATCTAGTCCAACCTCCTGTGGCAGCAGGAAACCTTACATCGTATGGATTACTTTGGTGCCTCTAACAGAGAGGAAAATTGCCAGAAAGGAGAAGGAGTTTACTAGGACAAGGCTGCCATGCCACGCCCACAGAATAGGTAGTAAACATTTTTGAAACCCACCCCTGATGCATGTAGGAGACGTGCACGCATGCGTGAGGTTTGGGGATTGCACATGCATGCGCAGGGGGTGGGGGGGCATGTGGGGGGGTGTCACGTGTGCATTGCATTATGGGTGTGGGCATGTGTGTGGCCCGTTTGGTCCTAGGAGGCTTCAGGGACGACTGCTAGGCCCAAAATGGGGTGTGGTAGGGTCACGTGTGTATGGGGGGGGGTGTCATACACTCATGTGCAGGGGCATGGGACACACAGGGGTGTCGCACACAAATTGCATTATGGGTGTGGGCACACACACACTGTCACACACTTTCAGCACCCGACAATATCTGCTGCTGTGGCCTAGAGGTGGAGCTCTCGCCTCCCAAGCAGGAGGTTGTGAGTTCGATCCTAGGTAGAGGCAGATGCAGGGTCTCCTGCTTGGGCAGGGGGGTTGGACTAGATGGCCTGCGAGGTCCCTTCCAACTCTGTTAATCTGTTAATAAAAAGGTTAGCTATCACTGATCTGGGGTTTGCATTTCCTCTTTTGCCTATAGAGCCAGCTATGACCCCTACATAACCCTTATATGACCCCATAGGATTCTGGCAACAGCCAATAGATTACATCAGTGGTGGGTTTCTGCAGGCTCGTACCTACTCGCGAGAGCCGGTTGGTGAAATTTAGAGAACCGGTGAGAGGGGGTTCCACCGGCGTACCTGGAAGTAAATCTGGCCCACCGCTGCCAGTGACCCAACGGGAAGGAAAGGAAAGGAAGGAAGAAAAGGAAAGGAAAGAAAGAAAGAAAGAAAGAAAGAAAGGAAGAAAGGAAGAAAGAAAGAAAGAAAGAAAGAAAGAAAGAAAGAAAGAAAGAAAGAAAGAAAGAAAGAAAGAAAGAAAGAAAGAAAGAAAGAAAGAAAGAATTTATCATCACAATTGAGTCCAAAATTTTGGTTGCTAAGCAAGAGCCTTGTTAAATGAGTTTCGCCACATTTTAAAAGGTGGCCACTCCCACCCTGTCACAGACTGCCAAGCCACGCCCACAAAATAGGCCACACCTACAGAGTAGGTTCTAAAAAATTTTGAAACCCACCACTAGATTACATGTTACAGGAAGCTCAAGTGCAAAGCCCAAGAGAAGGTATTAAAGACCCCCCACTCTCGACTCCATGGGGTCAGCTGCACCAGAGAACCATGTGCTTGGTGGTTCAGCTTCACCACGAAACCATTTTTCCAATCAGTCTCCATGTCTCCAGGGTTGGCGTCCCGGCTTGGAACTGAACCAGATGGAGATTTCTTCCAACACCAGCAATCCTTTGACCAGATTTTCAAGAAAAGATTGGACAACCGTTCATCCAGGACTCCTGTCTTGGACAGGGGGTTGAGCTAGAAGACCTCTGAGGTCCCTTCCACCCACTGAGTCTATGATTCTACTAAACAAAACCACTTAGCCCGACAACCAGATCCAGTGGATCACATGAAGGGTTAATACCACTTTATAAGGCCTTGGTAAGGCCACACCTGGAATACGGCATCCAATTTTGGTTACCACGATGTAGAAAAGATGTGGAGACTCTAGAAAGAGTGCAGAGAAGAGCAACAAAGAGGATTAGGGGACTGGAGGCTAAAACACGCAAAGAACGGTTGCAGGAACTGGGTAGGTCTAGTTTAATGAAAAGAAGGACCAGGGGAGACATGATAGCAGTCTTCCAATATCTCAGGGGTTGCCCCAAAGAAGAGAGAATCAGGCTATTCTCCAAAGCACCTGAGGGCAGAACAAGAAGCAATGGGTGGAAACTAATCAAGGAAAGAAGCAACTTAGAACTGAGGAGAAATTTCCTGACAGTTAGAACAATTAATCAGTGGAACAGAAGTTGCCTCCAGAAGTTGTGAATGCCCCAACACTGGAAGTTTTTAAGAAGAGGTTGGATAGCCATTTGTCTGAAATGGTATAGGGCTTCCTGCCTAGACAGGGGGTTGGACTAGATGACCTCCAAGGTCCCTTCCAACTCTGCTATTGTATTGTATTGTAAGGAAGGAGAAGTGTAAGGAAGGAAGATAATGGGAGGGAGGCAAGGAGGGAGGGAAGGAAGGAGAAGTGGAAGGAAGGAAGATCTTGGGAGGGGAGAGGGAGGGAGGGAGGGAGGGAGGGAGGGAGGGAGGGAGGGAGGGAGGGAAGGAAGGAAGGAAGGCAGGCAGGCCTCCAGAAGTTGTGAATGCCCCAACACTGCAAGTCTTCAAGAAGATGTTGGATAGCCATTTCCTGCCTAGACAGGGGGTTGGACTAGAAGACCTCCAAGGTCCCTTCCAACTCTGCTATTGTATTGTATTGTAAGGAAGAAGTGTAAGGAAGGAAGATAATGGAAGGGAGGCAAGGAGGGAAGGAAGGAAGGAGAAGTGGAAGGAAGGAAGATCTTGGGAGGGAGGGGGGAGGGAGGGAGGGAGGGAGAGAGGGAAGGAAGGAAGGAAGGAAGGAAGGAAGGAAGGAAGGAAGGAAGGAAGGAAGGAAGGAAGGAAGGCCTCCAGAAGTTGTGAATGCCCCAACACTGCAAGTCTTCAAGAAGATGTTGGAGAGCCATTTGTCTGAAACGGTATAGGGCTTCCTGCCTAGACAGGGGGTTGGACTAGAAGACCTCCGAGGTCCCTTCCCACTGCGTTATTCTGACGATGATGATTATCAGTGCTGTAGATTCAAGACTCCAGAAGCCTCAGATATCAAATGCCAGTGGAAACTGGGATTGGAAAAAACTTTCAGGCTTCTGCAGTTTCCGGAAATGTGCTTGGCTTTGTTTGCTCTCCCCTTCAGAGTAAAGAGCCCCTTGCCTTTCACAAAGAGTGTTTTTTCCTCCCCATTTTCCCCCCTACAAAACGAAGCGATGCGTTATGATGAGAAGTGCCACGATATCAAGCCAATGCAGCGTTTGTCCGTGACGCAGCTTCCATTGCTGCGCTTACCAAATGCCAGCAATCCATACACTCTTACTCATCCGCTAGAGTTGATTGGAGAGGGAAATTGCAGTTTAATTATGTTTGTCAGTCTTGGCCCTGGCCAGGCCCTTGCCCTTCGTAGACCCTGCGCGAAACTCTGGTCTTGACTCTGGAAGCTGGCAGAGAAGTGAGTACATATGGATCGATGGTACAGAAGGCTCTTGACAAACTTTTGGAAGAATCGTTTTTTTTATTTTTCACATTTCAAAATCATTCCTTAATATACATTCTTATAAATGCTATTTAACATTTATCTATTCATCATTAATCTCTATACACATTCTTACATATATACCATTGGTGGGTTTCTGCAGGCTCGCACCTACTCGCGAGAGCCGGTTGGTGAAATTTAGAGAACCGGTGAGAGGGGGTTCCACCGGCGTACCTGGAAGTAAATCTGGCCCGCCACTGCCAGTGACCCAACGGGAAGGAAAGGAAAGGAAAGGAAGGAAGGAAGGAAGGAAGGAAAGAAAGAAAGAAAGAAAGAAAGAAAGAAAGAAAGAAAGAAAGAAAGAAAGAAAGAAAGAAAGAATTTATCATCACAATTGAGTTCAACATTTTGGTTGCTAAGCAAGAGCGTTGTTAAATGAGTTTCACCACGTTTTAAAAGGTGGCCACTCACACCCTGTCACATGACTGCCAAGCCACACTCACAAAATAGGCCACACCTACAGAGTAGGTTCTAAAAAATTTGAAACCCACCACTGATATATACTGTATGATACAGTTAGGATCGCTTTCTTGCCACCCCGTGTCTCCATCTTATTTTGCAACAGCCTCACTCCTATCTTCTCAAGCTCCTGTCTCTGCCGCCTTCTTTCCTCCCCTCATTTCTCCTCTCTTCTTTCTTTTTCCCCTCTCTTTCCTCTCTCCTTCTCTCCTCTCTTCTTTCTTATCCTCCCTCCTACTCTTAATTCCCCACCCTCACTTTCTCTACTTTACCCTTTCTTCCTTTCCCTCCTCGTCTCTCCTCATTCCGTTGTTGCCTATGCTTATTTATTTTCTCTGATGGGTTCTGGGGGTGGCGTTTCAACGATCCAAACGTAATATGTATTTTCCCCTTAAAATAAATTTCTATTGAACAATAATTCACATAAACATTGAACAAAGACTGAGGAGGTTAATGCCTCCTCCAATTTTAGTCTAATTCAGCCCAAGCTGATATACACATCTTACAGTCGTCTTATAAATCCCTAATTCTCAATATTTCTCCTACAGTTCTAATAATAGCAGCGTTTATATAGAGAAAAAGATTCAAAAACAATTATTGTAATAATTATTTCTATTAACTAAATCTTAACCACTACTCCCATTAAAATCCGACACTCCAAGGATCTTGACAAACTTGAACACTGGGCATGATCTAATAAAATGGAATTCAATGGTGAAAAGAGGAAGGTTCTACATTTAGGCAAGAAAAACCAAATGCACAGGTACAGTATAGGTGGTACCTGGCTCAATAGTAGTAGCTGTGAGAGGGATCCTGGGAGTCCTAGTGGACAACCATTGAAATAGGAGCCAGCCGTGCACAGCAGCTGCCAAAAAAGCCAATACCATTTTATAAGGCCTTGGGAAGGCCACACTTGGAATATTTGCATCCAGTTTTGGTCGCCACGATGTAGAAAAGACGTGGAGACTTTGGAAAGAGTGCAGAGAAGAGCAACAAAGAGGATTAGGGGACTGGAGGCTAAAACATAAGAAGAACGGTTGGAGGAACTGGGTAGGTCTAGTTTAATGAAAAGAAGGACTAAGGGTGACATGATAGCAGTCTTCCAATATCTCAGGGGTTGCCACAAAGAAGAGGGAGTCAAACTATTCTCCAAGGCACCAGAGGGCAGAACAAGAAGCAATGGGTGGAAACTAATCAAGGAGAGAAGCAACTTAGGAGAAATGTCCTGACAGTTAGAATAATTAACCAGTGGAACAACTTGCCTCCAGAAGTTGTGATTGCCCCAACACTGGAAGTCTTTAGAAGATGTTGGATACCCATTTGTCTGAAAGGGTATAAGGTTCCTGCGTAGGCAGGGGGTTGGACTAGAAGACCTCCAACGTTCCTTCCAACTTTGCTATTGTGTTGTATTGATGGCTCCATTCCCCCTGCAAGATACTCCAGAAAAAGGAGGAAACAGTCGCAAAGGACCTTAGAGGTCTTCTAGTCCCACCCCTCCTCAAGCAAGCAATCCTTTACTCATCCCAGGAAAACTGTTCAATCTCTTTTTAGCCATGGGGCGCCATTGTGACATGGCGGTTAGACTGCAGTCCTGCAGGCGATTTCTGCTGAGTGCCGGCTGCCTGCAATTTGGCAGTTCGAATCCCACCAGGCTCAAGGTTGACTCAGCCTTCAAGCCTTCCGAGGTTGTTAAAATGAGGAGCCAGATTGTTGGGGATGCTTAACTCTGTAAACTGCTTAGAGAGGGCTGGAAAGCACTGTGAAGTGGTATGTACCGTATTTTCCAGAGTATAAGATGCATCTTTATCCCCACAAAAAGAGGGTGAAAATCTGGGGGTGTCTTATACACTGAACAGAGCATTTTTGGCCTCCCAAAACCCCGCCCCGTGCATCCCATTTTTGGGGGGGGGAAATGAGGTGTGTAGAGAGTTTGGGAGGCCTGTTCCTGGGGACTGGGGAGGGCAAAAACTTTTTTTTTTAATTTACCTCTTCAAAATCTTATACTGCCTCTTATACTCCGGTGCACCTTATAGTCTGAAAAATACGGTAAGTCTAAGTGCTATTGCTGCTTAAAAAACACCTCCAGTGATGGAACATCAACCTATTCTCTAGAGCAAGGGTCCCCAACCTTTTTTGCACCAGGGACCGGTTTCATTTTAAAGACAATTCTGGTGACCGGCTGGCCTAGAGGAGGGGGGGGAGGGGGAACAGGCGGCGCATGCGCACATGGAGGGGGAGTTGGCTCACTTGGCCCTCTAGGGCAATGGTGGGCAAACTTATTAGTCAATAGAGCCAAATATCAACAATACCATGATAGAAATTTCTTTTGAGAGCCAAAAGGTGTGGCCTGTTTTGTGGGAGTGGCTCAGTGGTCCTGTGACCCGGTGGGCGTGGCCAACTTGAAAAATGTGAAACTCACTTAACGGTCTTGCTTAGCAACCAAAATTTTGGGCTCAATTGTGGTCATAAGTTCTTTCTTTCTTTCTTTCTTTCTTTCTTTCTTTCTTTCTTTCTTTCTTTCTTTCTTTCTTTCTTTCTTTCTTCCATTTCTGGCTGGTCTTTGGTCTTCTGAAGATGATAAAAATGGATTTATGGGCACTAGTTATATATAAAGGCAGCCCATGACTCTTTGGGATGCTGGTTTGAATCCAGGAAATGACTCAGAGGATGTGATTCCTTTGAAATGACCACTGGGAGAAAAATAGATCTTTAACCTGGTTAACCAAACAGGTAGCTTGAGGTGGAAGGAAATAGGAAAATAGATTTCTTCCTTTTCTTTCCTTTCCTTTCCTTTCATTGCCTCCCTCCCCTTCCTCCCTTCTTTCCTTCCCTCCCTCCTACCCTCCATCCCTCTTTCTTTTTCTTTTTCTTTCTTTCTTTCCTTCCTTCTTTCACCCCTCCCTTCCTCCTCCCTCCCCCTTCTTTCCTTCACTCCCTCCCTCCCACCCTCCATTCATCTTTCTTTTTCTATTTTTCTTTCTTTCTCTTTCTGTTTCTCTCTCTCTCTCTCTCTCTCTCTCTGTATCTGTCTCTCTCTCCTCCCTCCACCCATCTCTGTCACTGTGTGTGTGTGTGTGTGTCTGATTCCCTCTCTCCCTCCCTCTCTCTATTTCTGTCTCTCTAAGTCTGTCTCTCTGTGTGTCTGTCATTCTCTCCCCCCCCCCCGGAAAGCAGCAGAGGGTCCGGCATGTTGTCTGGGGAGGTAATGGCTGCCTCATCCCGCGAGCGAGCGGGCAGGGAACCCGAGCCTGCGGCTACCTTAAGCACCGCCGAAGCCGTCCGGGTGCCACACGTGGCTGGAAGGGAGGTGGGCGTGCGGCGCCCGGACGGCTTCTACGGTTCCCCGCCCGTCCGCCCATCATCCAGAGGAAGAGCGAGAGGAGGAATTCTGGGAGTTGAAGTCCACAAGTCTCAAAGCTGTCAAGTTTGAACACCTCTGGTTTTTTTTTTTCTAAGGGGTTAGAGGTAGAAGGGTCTTGGAACTTGACAGCTTTAAGACTTGAGGGGTTCAAATGCCAGAGTTTCTGAGCCAACCTTTTGGTTGCTAAGCAAGAGCGTGGTTAAGTGAGTTTCACCACATTTTACAAGTGGCCACACCCACCCAGTCACATGACTACCAAGCCACTCCTACTCAGTCACATGGCTGGCAAGCCACTCCCACCTGGTCACATGGCCGGCAAGCCACTCCCACAAAGCAGGCCACGCCTACAGAAGAGGTTCTAAAAAAATTTGAAACCCACCACTGGTCTGCCCCATATATAGCAACTATAAAACATACTTGAGAATATCTTTTGATATCTTTTTGATTTCAAAGAATCCAGAGACTTTGAATATCTTTGAAGGGATCACAGAGTTTCGCGCATCCCGTCCCCTGTTTCATCCAGGATCCCATTTCAGAGAGACGTTCAGTCTTCCAGGGTAGCTTATTCCCGGCATTACTGCCAATTCGGTGCGTGCAAAAAAATGTTCTGTATTGTTCCCGAACTCATTGGACAGATGCTGGAAATGCAAAACAGCTAGGGGCACATTTTTTCACCAATGGTGGACCTGCCCAATTTCCGCACTGCTCTGGAAAAAAATACAAATTTGGCTCATGGAAATAATAGGCATTAACTTTCCCCTTAAACCGGAATTATATTTGCTTGGTATCAAGCCGCAAGAAACCCCAAACCAGGACTGGTACCTCTTTACACACATCACAACAGCGACCATTGCAAAACAGTGGAAAAATAACAATCCACCAACTGAAAGCCTAAAATCTTTAGCTGTGCAGAATCAGATCAATTAACGTATATTTTAAAGGACAAGTCAACCTCAATTTATGCCCAATCCTGGGAGAAATGGTACAGATGGTACGATAAGAGAATGACGGATAACAAAGAAACCAATTAGATAGAATAATAGCGAAATAGATACAAGGAGTTATAAGACAATACTATATTTAAGACAATGTTATAGATCCAAATGTAAGCATCTAAATACGATTATAAATCATAATTGACGTTAGACTGGGACAAATATATTTCTTAAATCAGGGGAGTAGATATATCCCCGGTTTGTCTCTCCTATCCCTATCCTTCCCCCTCTCCCCCCTTTCTACCCTTGTACATCCTCACCACTACCCCCACCCTATAATTGTTAAATGTTCAACTTTTATATTTATATTAATAAAGATTATTTTTTTTAAAAAATGTTCTGTGCGCTGGCGCATTTGCACAAAAATAGGACTGTGCATGCGCAAAATCTAAAAGAAAAAAGAAAAAAATTACATTTGTGCAGTTGCAATTCTTCTGCGCACCAAACGGCTACTGAACCGGTAGGAACCCATCTCTGCCAGTCTTTGTGGAGGCTGCTTGGAAAGATGGTTTAATGGTGGACAGGATCACATGGCTTGAGCTCCTGAAAAGAAAAGGGGGACCAGATGCTTCCAGGTGTTGGGAGAAGAAGAGAAGAACGAGAAGGGCTGAAAGTTCCTGGCTTTATACTCTCTGTTCAGCCCCACCCCTCTGTTTCTGTGGAAGGCTAATCCTACCTTTACTATGTAAAGTAGACTAGCTCAGGCTTTAATGGCTCATTGACAAATGAGGGGGGGGCAGGAAGCTGCAGGGAGCTACTCTGTCTTTAAAAACATGTTTCTCCCTTTTCACATCCAGGGAAATATTCTATTCTTCCCTTTTCAATATTTCCTAGGATATTTCATTTTTCTAGGAGATGGGGGCGGGGGGGGGGTGCTAACTTCCTGCCACAGAGAAGAGGGAGTGAAGCTATTCTCCAAAGCACCTGAGGGCAGAGGAAAAGAAGCAATGGGTGGAAACTAATCAAGGAGAGAACATATATAACTATCTATCTATCTATCTATCTATCTATCTATCTATCTATCTATCTATCTATCATTTATCTAACATCTATCTATCAGTCTTCCAGTATCTCAGGGGTTGCCACAGAGAAGAGGGAGTGAAGCTATTCTCCAAAGTACCTGAGGGCAGAGGAAAAGAAGCAATGGGTGGAAACTAATCAAGGAGAGAACATATATAACTATCTATCTATCTATCTATCTATCTATCTATCTATCTATCTATCTATCTATCTATCATCTATCTATCAGTCTTCCAGTATCTCAGGGGTTGCCACAAAGAAGAGGGAGTCAAGCTATTCTCCAAGGCATCTGAGGGCAGAACAAGAAGCAATGGGTGGAAACTAATCAAGGAGAGAAGCAACTTAGAACTGAGGAGAAACTTCCTGCCAGTGAGAACAATTAAGCAGAAATTCAGAAATTGTGAAGGCTCCAATTGTTGCTAATTGCCGCATTTATTTTTGGAAGGACAGGCAGAAGATGCACCCCTGTTGCACCCCTGACTCAACAGCGGCAACAGATTGTCAGATGGTTTTTCTCCCCAGCTGATTTTGATGAAATGCACACTGTTGGGTGCAAGGCTGTCTTGGGAACGCCTTCACGACACCAAAGGATGCTCCCTAATGAGGAATTAGGAGCACCCCAAATGCTCTCCAGCTCAGAGAACTGATGCCACATGCATTTCAAAGAACAGTTTGGACAGCCATTTGTGTGAAAAGGTATAGGGTCTCCTGCTTAGTCCAAGTAGGTTGGACTAGAAGATCTCCCAGGTCCCTTCCAAATTCTGTTATTCAGCAAACCAGTTGTTAAAATATATGCAGCCCATCTCTGGTTGCTTCTCTCCTTGATTAGTTTCCACCCATTGCTTCTTGTCCTGCCCTCAGGTGCTTTGGAGAATAGCTTGACTCCCTCTTCTTTGGGGCACCCTCTGAGATATTGGAACATTGCTATCATGTCTCCCCTGGTCCTTCTTTTCATAAACTAGACCTACCCAGTTCCTGCAACCGTTCTTCTTATGTTTGAGCCTCCGGTCCCCTAACCATCATTGGGTTTTCTTAAAAAATAGTATTTATTGCATTTTCCAACAATTTTAAAACAAAACAAAACACAAAACACACATTTACACTTGTAACAGCTTTTCCATATCGGTATGCATTTTTTTCGTAATAATCCTATTTGCAAGACAAATACAATAGCAGAGTTGGAAGGGACCTTGGAGGTCATCTAGTCCAACCCCCTGCCTAGGCAGGAAACCCTATACTGTTTCAGACAATTGGCTATCCAACATCTTCTTAAAGACTTCCAGTGTTGGGGCATTCACAACTTCTGGAGGCAATTTCTGTTCCACTGATACATTGTTCACACTGTCAGGAAATTTCTCCTCAGTTCTAAGTTGCTTCTCTCCTTGATTAGTTTCCACCCATTGCTTCTTGTCCTGCCCTCAGGTGCCTTGGAGAATAGCTTGACTCCCTCTTCTTTGTGGCAACCCCTGAGATATTGGAACACTGCAATCATGTCTCCCCTAGTCCTTCTTTTTATTAAACTAGACCTACCCAGTTCCTGCAACCGTTCTTCGTATGTTTTAGCCTCCAGTCCCCTAATCCTCTTTGATAATTAAAATCCTGCAGATCGGATGCAAAGCCAGGGGGATCCAGAACCCTTGAAAGAGAGAGAAAGGGAACCCCACATGTTTTAAGTAGGAATTCATCTTTGAGTCCTGGTGGATTCAGCCTGAAGATTAAAACTTCAACGTTTCCTTCAACTTTTATGTCTTCTAAATCGGTCTGGTTTCTCTAGGAGGGATGAATCCTGAAGCAAGGCTGCCTCCTGCTGGCAAGAAATGCCCTCAAAGTTTACTCCACCTCAATCTGGTTTTGCTTTGTAACAGAGGCGTAGCGTGGGGGGTGCAGGGGGGGCCGGCCGCACCGGGCGCAACATCTGGGGGGACGCGCTCGCACCGGCTCCGGCTGCCTCCCCTACCCCGCTGCCGTCGGATCTTCCTGCACCCCTCCTCTCCCCGCTTCCCGTTTCTCGCTTCCCCGCCGCTGCGCATGCTGCGCCCTCCCCGTCCTCGATGCCGCTGCTTCCCCCCGGGGGAGGGCTGGAAAGGCGCTGAGAAGGATGAGCGAAGGGGTCGCCTCGCTGCCGGGTGCCGCAGCCGCTGCCGAGGAGGGGGCGGCGGCGGGCGGGGGCCCTGCGGCGGGCGATGGAGGGCCCGAGGCAGCGGGGCGGGAGGTGCGCTGCGGCGACTGCCTAGTGTGGAACCGACAGCAGACGTGGCTCTGCGTCGTGCCCCTCTTCATCGGCTTCGTGGGCCTGGGGCTCAGCCTGATGCTGCTCAAGTGGATCGTGGTGGATCGTGGAAGAGTACCTGCCCACCGAGCTCATGGATTCCAAAGGCATCGAGCAGGACCCCTTCTTCCTTTCCAAGCAGCCCACCATGCCTCCCAAGCGCGGGGAGCTCACCGCCTCGCCCGGCACAGACGCCGCTGCCGCTGCCACCGCTTCTCGGACGCCCAACCAGATCAGTACCCGGCTCACTACCATGACCAAGGCGCCTACCCGCTTCCCGGTCACCCGGGGCCCCGTCCGGGTCGTCCCGCCGCGCTCCACCAGGGGGCGCAAATTACTTGCCTTGCCCCGGGTGCTGACAACCCACGCTATGCCACTGCTTTGTAAATCTTTAGTAAAAAAACAAACAAACCACACTTTGAATCCTGCATCCAGTTTTGGTCTGCTCAGGCAGGAAACCCTATAGCACAGGGGTCCCCAACCTTTGCAACTTTAAGTCTGAAGGACTTCAGCTCCCAGACTTCTCCAGCCAGCAAAGCTGGCTGGAGAATTCTGGGAGCTGTAGTCCTTCAGACTTAAAGTTGCAAAGGTTGGAGACCCCTGCATAGCATTTCAGACAAGTGGCTATCCAGTTTCTTCTTAGTGAGTGATGAAACACACACAACTTCTGGAGGCAAGCTGTTCCACTGGTTAATTGTTTCTCACGGTCAGGAAATTTCTCCTTAGTTCTTAGGTTGCTTCTCTCCTTGATTAGTTTCCATCTATGGAAGCCAAGATAAAGCCTCCAGTAGGGTTATTGGATAAAGATAGCCCAGGTGACAAGACTTGTCTGCAAGGGAGTCAGAAAAGTCAAGATGGTGGCTGTGAGAGGGCTCTTTTTTTAAATACACGTATTACACTTTTTAAAACAAGTAGATGTCCTTAAGGCAGGGGTACCCAAACTTGGGAACTTTACGGACTTGTGGACTTCAACTCCCAGAGTTCCTCAGCCAGCAGGCTGAGGAACTCTGGGAGTTGAAGTCCACAAGTCTTAAAGTGGACAAGGTTGGAGACCCCTGCTCTATAATAATAGAATGAAGCTCATTTTAAAAGCTTTGCTGGCTGGGGAATTCTGGGAGTTGAAGTATACAAGTCTTAAAGTTCCCAAGTTTGGACACTCCTGCATTAAAGGGACCCAGCAGGGCTGGCTGGGCAATTCTGGGAGTTGAAGTCCACAAGTCTTAAAGTGGCCAAGGTTGGAGACCCCTGCTCTATAACAATAGAATGAAGCTCATTCTAAAAGATTTGCTGGCTGGGGAATTCTGGGAGTGGAAGTCCACAAGTCTTAAAGTTCCCAAGTTTGGACAATCCTGCATTAAAGGGACCAAGCAGGGCTGGCTGGGGAATTCTGGGAGTGGAAGTCCACAAGTCTTAAAGTGGCCAAGGTTGGAGACCCCTGCTCTATAACAATAGAATGAAGCTCATTCTAAAAGATTTGCTGGCTGAGGAACTCTGGGAGTTGAAGTCCACAAGTCTTAAAGTGGCCAAGGTTGGAGACCCCTGCTCTATAACAATAGAATGAAGCTCATTCTAAAAGATTTGCTGGCTGGGGAATTCTGGGAGTGGAAGTCCACAAGTCTTAAAGTTCCCAAGTTTGGACAATCCTGCATTAAAGGGACCCAGCAGGGCTGGCTGAGGAACTCTGGGAGTTGAAGTCCACAAGTCTTAAAGTGGCCAAGGTTGGAGACCCCTACTCTATAACAACAGAATGAAGCTCATTCTAAAAGCTTTGCTGGCTGGGGAACTCTGGGAGTTGAAGTCCACAAGTCTTAAAAGTGGCCAAGTTTGGACACCCCTGCCTTAATGCGAAGATCCTTCAAACGTTGTAATAGCAACCAATAGCCACCAGGGGCCGCTCTGGTCCAACCTTTCAACATTCCCTCTCTAGAGAAGGTTGTCTTTGGTTGATGATTTGATTTATTCAGACTTATTGCAGTGAGCCAGTTCAAAGTTTTCTAATCCAATCAAACTGATCCCGAGAAAAGTGAAGCAGGGCTGAACAAACAAGGTTGACTAGGAACAGACAAATGGAAGATATAGAACCGGGATGGCGGACCTATGGCATGCGTGCCACAGCTGGCACCCAGAGCTCTCTCTGCGGGCACGCCATCTGTCTCCACAGCTCAGCTCCACCGCGCATGAGTGCGCGCCTCCCACCAGTCAGCTAGGGGACACAGAGGGGGGGGTCCCGCGTATTGCATGATGGGTGCAGTGGCACACCTGCTTTCGGCACGTAGCCATCAAAAGGTTAGCCATCACTAATATAGAATCTCCATGAAGGATGTGTTCATATGTAAGTAGTCGTCCTATAGCTAGTGGGAGTTCTAGCCCTGCCCTAGGCATGAAAGATGGCTTGGTGACTTTGGGCCAAACACCAGGAGACGGGGAATTCTAGTTCCATCTTAGGCAAGGAAGCTCATTGGGTGACTTTGGGCCAATCACCAGGAGATGGTGAATTCTAGTCCTACCTTAGGCACAAAAGCTCATTGGGTGACTTTGAACCAAACACCAGGAGACGGTGAGTTCTAGTATCGACTTAGGTACAACAGCTAATTGGGTGACTTTGGACCAATTACTAGGAGACAATGAATTCTAGTCCCGCCTTAGGCCCGAAAGCTCATTGGCTGACTTTGGGCCAAACACCAGGAGACGGTGAGTTCTAGTATCGACTTAGGCACAAAAGCTAATTGGGTGACTTTGGGCCAATTACTAGGAGACAATGAATTCTACTCCCGCCTTAGGCCCGAAAGCTCATTGGCTGACTTTGGGCCAAACACCAGGAGACGGTGAGTTCTAGTATCGACTTAGGCACAAAAGCTAATTGGGTGACTTTGGGCCAATTACTAGGAGACAATGAATTCTAGTCCCGCCTTAGGCCCGAAAGCTCATTGGCTGACTTTGGGCCAAACACCAGGAGACGGTGAGTTCTAGTATCGACTTAGGCACAAAAGCTCATTGGGTGACTTTGGGCCAATTACTAGGAGACAATGAATTCTAGTCCCGCCTTAGGCCCGAAAGCTCATTGGCTGACTTTGGGCCAAACACCAGGAGACAGTGAGTTCTAGTCCCGCCTTAGGAGTGAAAGCTGGCCAGTCTCATTGATTTTGGGCCAGTCTCTATCATCCCAACCCACATTGCAGAGTGTTGTGGAGAAAATAGGAGAAGGAAGCTGTGTGAGACATGTTCACTGCCTAACCTTGCTTATAAAAATACAACAATGCGAAGAAATAAAAATAAATAACTGATAATTAATGTCTGAAAGGAACTTCTGTCCTCCATGGTTTTTTAAGGCATTTGATTGCTGCAATGCATCTTGTGCCATTTGATAAAGGATTTATCCAGGGACGCAGTGGCTCAGCGGCTAAGACGCTGAGCTTGTTGATCAGAAAGGTCGGCAGTTCGGTGGTTCGAATCCCTAGCGCCGCGTAACGGAGTGAGCTCCCATGACTTGTCCCAGCTTCTGCCAACCTAGCAGTTGGAAAGCGCATAAAAATGCAAGTAGAAAAATAGGAGCCATCTTTGGTGGGAAGGGAACAACGTTCCGTGCGCCTTCAGCGTTGAGTCATGCCGGCCACATGACCACGGAGACGTCTTCGGACAGCGCTGGCTCTTCGGCTTTGAAACGGAGATGAGCACCGCCCCCTAGAGTCGGGAACGACCAGCACATATGTGCAAGGGGAATCTTTACCTTTACTAAAAGGTTTATATTTAATGCACGAGGCATTAAATGGGGTGCAAGGAGTTGGCTTCTTCTGGCCAAGCAGCTTGCTGTCATTTGCCTGGAAATTAAATCACACGGATGGGAAAGGGCCAAAGAAAAATGGTTCCCTCCCCATCTGACCTGCAGGACAAGGAGGTGTTAATTTTAACAGAAGTGTCAAACTTAATACGAATTAATCCTGCAGGAATGAGCCTCTCTCAGACATTTGCCTTCTGCGGAGAAAAGGATCAAAGAAAAAGCAGGATAAAAGGTGGGGGGTTTTCCCCTCCTTCTTTTCAGCACCATCGTTTATCTCCTGTAAAAAAAATTTAAAAAAAAAAAAGCTTAGAGGAAAATTCCCCCACTGACAAACCGCTTGTAAATCAGCATGATCCCTCTCACAGTTACTACTCTTGAGCAGGATATCCAGTGGAACAGAAGTTGCCTTCAGAAGTAGGGGGTGCTTTCATCACTGGAGGTTTTTTAAGAAGAGACTGGACAGTCACTTCTCTGAAATAGTGTGGGTTCTCCTGCTTGAGCAGTGGGATGGATTAGAAGACCTCCAGGATCCCTTCCAGCTCTATTCTATTCTAATGTATCAACTATACCAGCATCCCCTAACCTTTTGGGCACCAGGGACGAGTTTCGTGGACAGAGTTTTTATAGGATTTTATATGCTGCCTGCATCCCACAGATGGGGATTCGTTTGTTAGCTTGGCCTGGTGGCTGGCATGCTGTGAACCGGTTACCGTTCCACGGACCTGCCTATAACCTTAACCCTATAGCAGGGGTCTCCAACCTTTGCAACTTTAAGTCTGAAGGACTTCAGCTCCCAGAGTTCTCCAGCCAGCTAAGCTGGCTGGAGAAGTCTGGGAGCTGAAGTCCTTCAGACTTAAAGTTGCAAAGGTTGGAGACCCCTGCCCTATAGTATACTTATGCATTTGCTTTTCTTGCCTTTACATTAAAGGTAAAGGTTCTCCTGGCATATATGTGCTAGTCGTTCCTGACTCTAGGGGGCGGTGCTCATCTCCGTTTCAAAGCCGAAGAGCCAGCGCTGTCCGAAGACGTCTCCGTGGTCATGTAGCCGGCATGACTCAACACCCAAAGGCGCACGGAACGCTGTTCCCTTCCCACCAAAGGTGGCTCCTATTTTTCTACTTGCATTTTTGACATGCTTTCGAACTGCTAGGTTGGCAGAAGCTGGGACAAGTCACGGGAGCTCCCTCCGTTAGGCGGCGCTAGGGATTCGAACCGCCGAACTGCCGACCTTTCTGGTCGGCAAGCTCAGCCTCTTAGCCACCGAGCCACCGCGTCCCCTGAACATTACACTAGAGAAGTGAAATTCAGAAGCAAATTCACAGGTGAGGCAACAGGGAATGTTATCTTCGGCCATGTCAAGTGAAGTTGTCTTCCAATTCCAAACAAGGCCATCTAACACGACTTAGTAGGTTGTTATCTCATTGTCAGACTATTGATTTCCTATCTCACTATTAGAGACAGGCCTACCAGTCTTTGGAAGAAGGATCCACGGGCGTTTGAAGGAATGCTGTGCCTTGACAAAGCAGCTTCTTGAAGGAGACTTATGAAGCAAAGTTTCACACAAACACACTCACACACACTATTTAAAGTGTTGTTTTTGTCCATTGCAACCTTCAAGTGCTTGTCTTCTAGGTCAGGGGTTTCCAACCATTGCAACTTTAAGTCTAAAGGACTTCTGCTCCCAGAATTCTCCAGCCAGCAAAGCTGGCTGGAGAAGTCTGGGAGCTGAAGTCCTTCAGACTTAAAGTTGAAAAGGTTGGAGACCCCTGCTCTAGGTGTAAAACAGTGGAATGGACTCCGTAGGTCATCGAGTGCAACCCCCTGCCCAAGCTGGAGACCCTACACCATCTCTGACAGATGGCAGCAGGGGTGGGATTCAGCCAGTTCAAGGGAACAAAATGAAATTCAATGGTGAAAAAAGAAAGGTTCTAGATTTAGGCAAGAAAAACAAAATGCACAGGGACAGTATAGGTGGTACCTTGCTCAGTAGTAGCAACTGTGAAAGGGATCTTGGAGTCCTAGTAGACAACCGTTGAAATAGGAGCCAGCCGTGGGCAGCAGCTGCCAAAAAAGCCAACACAGTTCTAGGCTGCATCAACATATATGCGAGACCATCTTCTGCCCCATACATCTCTTCATCCGATCTGCTCCCACAGAGAGGGCCTTCTCAGGGTGCCGTTGGCCGGGCAATGCCGGTTGCCGACACCCAGGGGAAGGGCCTTCTCTGTGGCGGGCCCTACCCTCTGGAATGACTTACCCCCTGAACTACGTACCATCTCAGACCTCCGCCTCTTCCGCCAGCGTCTTAAGACACACCTTTTCCAACAAGCCGGCCTAGCATAACCTCCCGTTTTGACCATTTTTAGATAGTTTTAATTTGGGGGATTTTATACAATTTTAGCACAGGGTATATTTAATATTTAATAGTTTTAAAAAAAATTGTACCTTTGTTATATTTGTTAAATTTCCTGTGCGCCGCCCTGGGTCCTTTTTGGAGAAGGTGCGGGGTATAAATCTGAATAAATCTAAAATAAATAAAAAACAGAGGGAGAGAATCCAGATCAGGTGAAGGGTTAATACCACTTTATAAGGCCTTGGGAAGGCCACACTGGGAATTCTGCCTTCAGTTTTGGTCGCCACGATGTAGAAAAGATGTGGAGACTCTAGAAAGAGTGCAGAGAAGAGCAACCAAGAGGATTAGGGGACTGGAGACTAAAACGTATGAAGAACGGTTGCAGGAACTGGGTAAGTCTAGTTTAATAAAAAGAAGGACCAGGGGAGACATGATAGCAGCCTTCCAATATCTCAGGGGTTGCCACAAAGAAGAGGGAGTCAAACTATTCTCCAAAGCACCTGAGGGCAGAACAAGAAGCAATGGGTGGAAACTAATCAAGGAGAGAAGCAACCTAGAACGAAGGAGAAATTTCCTGACAGTAAGCACAATGAATCAATGGAAGAGAAGTTGCCTCCAGAAGTTGTGAATGCCCCAACACTGGACGTTTTTAAGAAGATGTTGGGTAGCCATTTGTCTGAAATGGTGTAGGGTTTCCTGTCTAGGCGGGGGGTTGGACTAGAAGACCTCCAAGGTCCTTTCCAACTCTGCTATTCCGTCGTTCGCTAAGAGATCTTGCAAAAAAAAAAAAAAAAGCAGCTTTATCATAATGGCCAGAGAATCAAAGCAAGCTTGAGAGGCAGCTGGATTTTTGTTTCTTTTCACGTTTCGTTTCTCTCCGTTTATTTCCCTTCATTGTCAGGCACGTTGCCTGCTCCAAGATTGGCAGGTCGCTCCTCTTTATAGGAAAAGCTCTCATACACACCCCTCTTGGGGGAATTAATGCGAGGAGATTTGTCAAACAATTTGGCCTTCCTCTAATCTCCCCCCCCCCCCAGTTCAAAGGGATCTGCTTTGTAAAACGGAGGAGCGGATTGTGAGTGATCTTGGCTACAGGATTAAAGGCAGAGCGCAGAGAATGGGTAAATTCCACCCAGACGGCTGGGGGGAAAGCAGTGTGGATTAATTTCCTGGATAACGTTTGGTGAGATCGACAGGAGGCATTTCAAAGTCTGTAGCGTCACACGTTGAATTCTTTCTCTCTCTTTTTCATCTGTATCAAGAGATGGAGGAAAATGATAAAAGCAGGCTGCTTACCTCTCTCTGTATTGGCTCTCTCGCTATCCTCTTTGTCTGACAGTCTAGCTATCGATTGTCTGTCTATCAATTTTATCAATATAAAATGTCTCTACTATCTATCACTTTTCTATCATCTTCCATCTATCATCTATCTACCATGTATCAACTATCATATCTATCATCTATCATATCTATTGTATCTATCATATCTATCATATCTGTCATCTATATCTTTTACTTATCATCTATCATCTATCATCTATCATTTATCATATCTATTATATCCATTATATCTATCATATCTATCATCTATCATCTATCATATCTATCATCCATCATCTAACATCTATCAACTATCATATCTTTTACCTATCACCTATTATCTATCTATCATCTATCATCTATCATCTATCTTATTTATTTATTTATTTTATTAAATTTATACCCCGCCCTTCTCCTTGTTAGGACCCAGGCGGCGCACAGGCATTATTAAAACCACAAAATACAATAAATATCAATTAAAATATATTAAATTAGTTAACCCGTGCTAAAACCCATGTTAAAAACCTTCCCAAATTATAATTTATTTTTAAAAAGTCAGAAACGGGGGGCTATCCTATGATATCATCTATCATCTATCATCTATCATATCTATCATCTATCATCTATCATCTATCATCTATCATATCTATCATCTATCATCTATCATCTATCATCTATCGTCTATCATCTTTCATATCTATCATCTATCATCTATCATATCTATCATTTATCATATCTATCATATATATATAATCTATCATATCTATTACCTATCATCTATCATCTATTTATCATTTATCATCTATCATCTATCATCTATCATCTCTATCATCCATCATCCATATCTATCATCTCCCTCTTTATATTAATTAAATCAGGGGAACAACTTGCTTCCAGAAGTTGTGAATGCTCCAACAGTGGAATTGTTAAAGCAGAGATGGGCTAACCATTTGTCTGAAGTGGGGTAGAGTTTCCTGCCTGAGCAGGGATTGGATTAGAAGACCTCCAAGGTCCCTTCCAACCAGTGGTGGGATTTAAATAATTTAAAAGCCAATTCTCTGCCCTAATGACTGGCTGGGTGGGCGTGGCTGGGTAGTCATGTGACTGAGTCGACATGGCCAACCTGATTGGTCTCACCCTTAGGAAATTTTCCTTTAGTCCAATTCACAATAAAATAGTGCAATAAAACAGCACTGTTCCAATATTTAGAATAGAATAGAGTAGGGTAGAGTAGAGTAGAGTAGAGTAGAGTAGAGTAGAGTAGAGTAGAGTAGAGTAGAGTAGAGTAGAGTAGAGTAGGATAGGATAGAATAGGATAGAATAGGGTAGAATAGGATAGAATAACAGAGTTGGAAGGGGCCTTGGAGGTCTTCTAGTCCAACCCCCTGCTTAGGCAGGAAACCCTACACCACTTCAGACAAACGGTTATCCAACATCATCTTGAAGACTTCCAGCCTTGACTATTCAGCTGGTTCACAGAATTCCATAAAGAGTTAATTACCAGTTCTCTTGAACCAGTGGGAATTGGCTGAATCCCACCACTGCATTCTATTCTATTCTATTCTATTCTATGCTATGCTATGCTATGCTATGCTATGCTATGCTGCTATGCTATGCTATGCTATTCTTCATTCCAATCTTCTGTTCTGTTCTGTTCTGTTCTGTTCTATTCTATTCTATTCTGTTCTATTCTATTCTATTCTTCATTCCAACATTCTATTCTATTCTATTCTTCTATAATTTATTTGTGTATATCATCTTTCTCTCATCTCCCCCCTCCCTCTCGATTCCTAATCTCTTTCTTTTATTTCTGTATCTGCCATGCATCTATATCAGTCACCCATGCCTGCCTGCCTGCCTGCCTGCCTATTCATCCATCCATCCATCCATCCATCCATCCATCCATCCATCCATCCATCCATCCATCTATCTATCATCTACCTACTGTATCTGTCTGTCTGTCTGTCTGTCTATCAATATCTAATTATTGTCAATTCATTATCCAACTATCTACATAGCATCTACCTATGAATCCCAGAAAGGTAGCTTTCCAACATGTGCTGAGACCATCTAGGGAACAGCACCCCAACTCTCCTCTGCTCACCGGTTCCAATGTTGGGACTCCTCCTTCGGGTGGAAGTTTCTCTTTACATGCAGCTCCAATCTCCTTTCCGGTCCCTTTAATCCATTATTTGGTGTCCCATTTTGGGGGGATGGGAGAGCCTGCCATTGCCTTATCATGCAGAACAATAGCTCTGCGCTGGGAATTGGATGGCTGGGATGGCTGTCTGTTGTGTTATATATCACAAAGGATGATGCCATGCAACCGGGGGCGGGGGGGGGGTTGCGTTTGCAGTGTGACTCGCTTATGCGGAAAGAGAGCATGGCAATTGCTGAAGAACAGATCACACACACACACACACCGCTGCTCCAGCTAGGTTTTGGGACACGGTTGCTCAGTGGCTGAGATGCTGAGCTTGTCGATCAGAAGATCGGCAGTTTGGCGGTTCGAATCCCTAGCGCCGTGTAAACGGAGGGAGCTCCCGTGACTTGTCCCAGCTTCTGCCAAACTAGCAGTTCGAAAGCACGTAAAAATGCAAGTAGAAAAATAGGAACCACCTTTGGTGGGAAGGGAACAGTCAAACTATTCTCCAAGGCACCTGGGGGCAGGACAAGAAGCAATGGGTGGAAACTAATCAAGGAGAGAAGCAACTTAGAACTAAGGAGAAATTTCCTGACAGTGAGAACAATTAACCTCCGGAACAGCTTGCCTCCAGAAGTTGTGAATGCACCAACCCTGGAAGTCTTTAAAAAGACGTTAGATAGCCATTTGTCTGAAATGGTATAAGGTTCCTGCCCACGCAGGGGGTTGGACTAGAAGACCTACAAGGTCCCTTCCAACTCTGCTATTGTATTGTATTGTATTGTATAGCGTTCCGGGCGCCTTCGGTGTTTAGTCATGCTGGCCACATGACCCACAGAAACGTCTTCGGACAGCACTGGCTCTTCGGCTTTGGAACGGAGATGAGCACTTCCCCCTAGAGTCAGGAACGACTAGCACAGATGTGCGAGGGGAATCTTTACCCTTTAACGCTTCAAAGTAGAACATGGGAGGACTGATGGTTATTCTACTTTTCCCAGAACTGGGTTCTGTTTCCTCCAGTGGAAACGAATTCTGGAATATTTTTTAGATTTCTATCCCATCTGTATTGCTACACGGACTCATAAGAACCTAAGAACAGCCTTGCTGGAACAGGCCACAGCCCATCCAGTCCAGCATTCTGTCTCCCACAGTGGCTCCCCATTTGCTTCAGGGTCTTCCCAAGCAGATGTCTTCACCTGCTTATGATTCCCTGCAAATGGCATTGAGAGACATCCTGCCTATCTCTCCAACCCGGAGGGTGTCCTTAGGCATCCATCATGATAGCCATGGATACCCTTGTTCTCCATGAACTCCTCTCATCCTTTCTTAAAGGTGTCGAGGCTGACAGCTGTCACCACTTCTTCTTGCAGGGAGTTCCATACCAAGGAACTCCCTAAACTCAAGGTGATTCATCATTCATAATACACATTTGTTCTCTTATTTTCCCAACGACAAAGTGAAGGGAATTGAGCAGAGGGAGGAAGACTGGACCAAAGTCACCCCGCCCGCTTTCATGCCTAAGATAGGGCTAGAACTCACAATCTCCTGGTGATCGACCCAAAGTCACTCAGCCCACTTTCATGTTTAAGGTGGGACTAGAACTCACAGTCTCCTGGTCATTGGCCTAAAGCTACCCACTCAGCTTTCATGCCTAAGGAGGGGCTAGAACTCACTGCCTCCTGGTGATCGGCCCAAAGTCACCCAGCCCATTTTCAAGTTTAAGGTGGGACTAGAACTCACAGTCTCCTGGTCATTGGCCTAAAGCTGCCCACTCAGCTTTCATGCCTAAGGAGGGGCTAGAACTCACTGTCTCCTGGTGATCGGCCCAAAGTCACGCAGCCCATTTTCAAGTTTAAGGTGGGACTAGAACTCACAGTCTCCTGGTCATTGGCCTAAAGCTGCCCACTCAGCTTTCATGCCTAAGGAGGGGCTAGAACTCACTGTCTCCTGGTGATCGGCCCAAAGTCACTCAGCCCACTTTCACATTTAAGGTGGGACTAGAACTCACAGTCTCCTGGTGATTGGTCCAGGGTCACCCAGATGGCTTTCATACTTAAGGCATGAAATGTATACAGGATATGCTTGATTTATGACCACAATTGAGCCTAAAATGTATGAACTATTTTCCTTGTTACCCCTTTAGAGCAACTTTGAGACTCCCAGAGTTATGGGCATTGAACAAGTCTTAAACGTTGCCAAGGTTGGAGCCCCCTGCTTTAGAGATCTTCCTTTTCTTTCTATCTTGGCTTCACCAGAGGTGGTATTCAGCCGGTTCTGACCTGTTCTGGTAAACCAGCAGCAGAAATTTTGAGTAGTTTAGAAAACTGGCAAATACTACCTCTGACTGGCCCAACCCCATCTATTCTCTGCCTCCTGAGTCCCAGCTGATTGGCTGAGTCTTTTCTTGCACTGCATACGGGAACAGAGCTGGAAACTAGGTTAGTGGGGTGGGGAGGGAACGGGGGTTTTGCAGCATCCTTCCTCTGGAGTGGGGAGGGAATGAGGATGTGGCAGTATCCTTCCCCTGGAGTGAGGAAAGAATGGAGATTTTGCAGTATCCTTCCCCTGGAGTGAGGAAAGAATGGAGATTTTGCAGTATCCTTCCCCTGGAGTGAGGAAAGAATGGAGATTTTGCAGTATCCTTTCCCTGGAGTGGGGAGGGAATGAGGATGTTGCAATATCCTTCCCCCGGAGTGAGGAAAGAATGGATATTTTGCAGTATCCTTTCCCTGGAGAGGTGAGGGAATGAGGATGTTGCAGTATCCTTCCCCTGGAGTGAGGAAAGAATGGATATTTTGCAGTATCCTTTCCCTGGAGAGGTGAGGGAATGGTGCAGTATCCTTTCCCTGGAGTGGGGAGGGAATGAGGATGTTGCAGTATCCTTCCCCTGGAGAGGTGAGGGAATGGTGCAGTATCCTTTCCCTGGAGTGAGGAAAGAATGGAGATTTTGCAGTATCCTTCCTCTGGAGTGGGGAGGGAATGAAGATTTTACAGAATCCTTCCCCTGGAGTGAGGAAAGAATGGAGATTTTGCAGTATCCTTCCCCTGGAGTGAGGAAAGAATGGATATTTTGCAGTATCCTTTCCCTGGAGAGGTGAGGGAATGAGGATGTTGCAGTATCCTTCCCCTGGAGTGAGGAAAGAATGGATATTTTGCAGTATCCTTTCCCTGGAGAGGTGAGGGAATGGTGCAGTATCCTTTCCCTGGAGTGGGGAGGGAATGAGGATGTTGCAGTATCCTTCCCCTGGAGAGGTGAGGGAATGGTGCAGTATCCTTTCCCTGGAGTGAGGAAAGAATGGAGATTTTGCAATATCCTTCCCCTGGAGAGGGGAGGGATGGATATTTTGCAGTATCCCATATCCTATAAAATTGCTCATCTTCTTGTTCTCTCATTTCAAATGTCAATTTACTCATTTCAGCCCATTCCAATATTTTATGAATAACTTCCTCCTGCGTTGGTATTTTCTCATTTTTTCCAATTTTTAGCAAATACCATTCTAGCTGCTATCAACACCTTCACAATCAAATATTTCAATTCTTCTACTGTATGTTTCCAGTATAATTCCCAATAAAAGATCTCGGGTTTAAAGTTTTGTATGTTTTTGTTTCATTTTCCCCCCAACCACGTGTGGATTTTAGTCCAATAACTTTTCGCTTCTATGCAAGGCCACCACATACGGTAATATGAGCAGTGGTGGGTTTCAAATTTTTTAGAACCTACTCTGTGGGTGTGGCCTATTTTGTGGGCGTGGCTTGGCAGTCATGTGACAGGGTGGGAATGGCCACCTTTTAAAATGTGGTGAAACTCATTTAACAACGCTCTTGCTTAGCAACCAAAATTTTGGACTCAATTGTGATGATAAATTCTTTCTTTCTTTCTTTCTTTCTTTCTTTCTTTCTTTCTTTCTTTCTTTCTTTCTTTCTTTCTTTCTTTCCTTTCTCCCTTTCCTTTCCTTCCCGTTGGGTCACTGGCAGTGGCGTGCCAGATTTACTTCCAGGTACGCCAGTGGAACCCCCTCTCACCGGTTCTCTAAATTTCACCAACCGGCTCTCGCGAGTAGGTGCGAGCCTGCAGAAACCCACCACTGAATATGAGCCCGATATCTGATGGCATTTCCAACACTTTACCAACGTGTTCTTGAACATTCTTGCTATTCTTGTCGGGGTTAAGTGCCACCTGTAAAATATCTTATGCAGGCAGTGGGTACTTTACAATATCCTCCCCCTGCCACACCCACCAAGCCACACCCACCGTCATGCCCACAGATCCAGTAGTAAACATTCTTTTACTTGTTTTATAAAACATAAACATAGAAATCCTTCATCTCACATGTTATAGAACAGTGATGGCGAACCTATATCACGGGTGCCACAGGTGGCAAGCAGGACCATTTCTTAGGGCACGCGAAGCGTTGCCCTGTCAGCTCCAGACCGCATGTGTGCATTGTCCAGCTGATTGAGGCCTTCTTTTGAGGCCGTTTTTCGTCCTCTGGAGGCTTCCGGGAAGCTCCTGAAGCCTCTGGAGGTGGGGAGGGAAGGCTGTTTTCACCCTCCCCAGGCTCCTAGAAAACCTCTGGAACCTGGGGAAGGCGAAAAAAGCACGCCATAAGCAGGGGGTCATGCACATAGCATTATGGGTGTGGCACGCCCATGCACAACCCCTCTGCGCTCCCCCCGCTTTTGGCACACGAGGCAAAAAAGGTTAGCCATCACTGTTATAGAAGGTGTTTCTGCTGATTGCAAAATATTTTCATACGTCTCTGATATTCATCTAGGTTTCATATTATTTCAAGTACATCACATCAAATATATTTATAGACTTTTATCTTTTTCTTGCCTTCCTTAATTAATTATAATTGTATTATACGTCCTTCATTTTAAAACATATCACAATGTAGTAGTAAACATGCTTGAATCCCACCCCTGGTTTCTCATTAACAGAGTTGGAAGGGTCCTTGCAGGTCATCTAGTCCAACCCCCGGCCCAAGCAGGAGACCTTACATCTGCCTCTACCTAGGATCAACCTCCTGATTGGGAGGCGAGGGTTTCACCTCTAGGCCACCGCAGCAGATGCTTTAACACGTCTCTTTTGAACCTGAGGAAGGAAAGAAGGAAGGAAGGAGTGGAAATGTTACATATTGTAAATCCTCAATCCCTCCCCACTCCAGCGGAAGGATACTGCAAAATCTCCATTCCCTCCCTACTCCAGGGGAAGGATACTGCAAAATCTCCATTCCTTCCCTACTCCAGGGGAAGGATACTGCAAAATCTCCATTCCTTCCCTACTCCAGGGGAAGGATACTGCAAAATCTCCATTCCCTCCCGACTCCAGGGAAAGGATACTGCAAAATCCCCATTCCCTCCACACCCCAGGGGATGATACTGCAAAATTCCCATTCCCTCCACACCCCAGGGGAAGGATACTGCAAAATCTCCATTCCTTCCCTACTCCAGAGGAAGGATACTGCAAAATCCCCATTCCCTCCCTACTCCAGGGGAAGGATACTGCAAAATCCCCATTCCCTCCCTACTCCAGGGGAAGGATACTGCAAAATCCCCATTCCCTCCCTACTCCAGGGAAAGGATACTGCAAAATCCCCATTCCCTCCACACCCCAGGGGATGATACTGCAAAATTCCCATTCCCTCCACACCCCAGGGGAAGGATACTGCAAAATCTCCATTCCCTCCCTACTCCAGGGAAATGATACTGCAAAATCCCCATTCCCTCCCTACTCCAGGGGAAGGATACTGCAAAATCCCCATTCCCTCCCTACTCCAGGGGAAGGATACTGCAAAATCCCCATTCCCTCCTGATCAGCTGGGACTCTGAAAGCAGAGAATAGATGGGGGCTGGGCAAGTCAGAGGTGGTATTTACCAGTTCCCCGAACTACTCAAAATTTCCACTACCGCTTCTCCAGAACTGGTCAGAACCTGCTGAATACCACCTCTGGTTAGAATGCAGTATTACGGGCTGATTCTGCCAACTGCCAGAAGTGCGATCCTGACCAACTCAAGGTTGACTCAGCCTTCCATCCTTCCGAGGTCTATAAAATGAGGAGCCACCCTTTGGGGGCAAGAGGTGGACTTTGTAAACCGCTTAGAAGGGCTTTGAAGCACTGTGAAGCGGTACATAAGTCTAAGTGCTGTTGCAATTGTTATGAGCCAGCCTTGGGCAGCAGCTGCCCAAAAAGCCAACCCAGTTCTAGGCTGCATCAACAGAGGGAGAGAATCAAGATCACGGGAAGGGTTAATACCACTTTATAAGGCCTTGGGAAGGCCACACTTGGAGTATTTGCATCAATTCAATTTAATTCAATTTATATACCGCCCTTCTCCCTTCTGGGACTCAGGGCGGTGCACCCTCAGCCCAGTGGTGGGTTTCAAATTTTTTAGAACCTACTCTGTAGGCGCGGCCTATTTTGTGGGCGTGGCTTGGCAGTCATGTGATAGGGTGGGAGTGGTCACCTTTTAAAATGTGGTGAAACTCATTTAACAAGGCTCTTGCTTAGCAACCAAAATTTTGGACTCAATTGTGATGAAAAATTCTTTCTTTCTTTCTTTCTTTCTTTCTTTCTTTCTTTCTTTCTTTCTTTCTTTCTTTCTTTCTTTCTTTCTTTCTTTCTTTCCTTCCTTTCCTTTCCTTTCCTTTCCTTTCCATTCCATTGGGTCACTGGCAGCGACGGGCCAGATTTACTTCCAGGTACGCCGGTGGAACCCCCTCTCACCGGTTCTCTAAATTTCACCAACCGGCTCTCGCGAGTAGGTGCGAGCATGCAGAAACCCACCACTGACTCAGCCATAGTAAAAATAGGTGGTACAAAAGCTAAAATGATATATTGAAATGTATTAAATGTATTGGCCTGCAGTTAATACCCCATACTAAAATCAATTAAAAACTATGAGAGGCCGGCAGCACGAAATAAATGTGTCTTCAGGGCCCGACGGAAGAGACGTAGGTCTGTGATGGTATGTAGTTCAGGGGGTAGGTCATTCCAGAGGGCGGGGGCTGCCATAGAGAAGGCTCTCCCCCTGGGGGTCGCCAGCCGGCATTGTTTAGCCGATGGCACCCTGAGGAGGCCCTCTCTGTGGGAGCGAACTGGACGGTGGGAGGTATTTGGCAGCAGGAGGCGGTCTTGCAGGTAACCAGGTCCCTTGCCATGGAGCGCTTTGAAGGTAGTTACTAATACCTTGAAGCGCACCCGGAAAGCCACAGGCAGCCAGTGCAGCTCACGCAGGAGAGGTGTCACGTGGGAGCATCAGATTTTGGTCACCACAATGTAGAGAAGACGTGGAGACTCTAGAAAGATTTGGCCCTGGTGAGTTGGCCATGACGAATTGTTATATTACTTTTTTGTAATTCCCTTTATCTGATCATTGTTTATATGAGATTTTTTTTTCCTATGGTATAAAACCTGCCGAAGGTAAATGGCTTTGGGGTTTTATACGAAAGTTAGGTCAGAGGTCGGTTCCCACCAGTTCGACCAGGTAGGTAGTAACTCGGCCTGGCGCCATCTTGATTTTTGGTTCTGCGCACACACAGAACAATCTTCATTGCAAACGTTTTATTTTTCCCCCTTTTCTAACGTTGTGCGCATGCGCAGACCTTTTTAGGTGGAACTGGCAGTAATGCCGGTAGCAACCCACCCCTGGGATAGGTATATAGTTCCCAAAAGAATTGTGTTTAGTACTAGCTGTTCCCAGCCACACATTGCGGTGCCCAGTCTGGTTAAAACACCAACTAATCTGTGAGTAGATCTACACCTGCACACACAAACACGTATACACAACCACGTATAACCCCTAACCTACCTACCTACTGCCTTTCTCCCTCTATCAGTCTACCTATCTACCTACTGTATTTCTCTCTATCCTTGTACCTACCTACCTAGTGTATTTCTCCCTCACTATCCCTCTACCTACCTACCTACCTACTGTATTTCTCCCTCTCTATCCGTCTACCTACCTACCTACTGTATTTCTCCCTCTCTATCCCTTTCCCTTCCTACCTACTGTATTTCTCCCTCTCTATCCCTCTACTGGCCTACCTACCTAGTGTATTTCTCCCTCTCTATCCCTCTACCTACCTACCTAGTGTATTTCTCCCTCTCTATCCCTCTACCTACCTACCTAGTGTATTTCTCCCTCTCTATCCCCCTACCTACCTACCTACTGTATTTCTCCCTCTCTATCCCTCTGCCTACCTACCTACTGTATTTCTCCCTCTCTATCCCTCTACCTACCTACCTACTTAGTGTATTTCTCCCTCTCTATCCCTCTACCTACCTACCTACTGTATTTCTCCCTCTCTATCTCTCTACCTACCTACCTAGTGTATTTCTCTCTCTCTATCCCTCTACCTACCTACCTACTGTATTTCTCCCTCTCTATCCCTTTCCCTTCCTACCTACTATATTTCTCCCTCCCTCTCTCTATCCCTATAGCTGCCTACCTACCTACCTACCTACCTATCTTATGGACAAACTATTTTATGTCATAAAGGATGACATAATACCTGTGGCCCACTGCTCTCTCTGTATCCACCTGCCTACCTTTTTATAATTTTTTACATTTCCGCTGCGTGTACCTGGCACAGGTGTGACATCTACACAATCTCTATATATCATTGGTGTCGTACTTGAAAGGAACGTTGTATGAAAATTTGGAAGCGAGCAGTGCAGTATTTTCGGAGATTAGCCGTTTTGAACAAACTCTTGTTACATTTTTATTTATATAGATTTCAATAGTATATATAGTCTACATTTGTAGCACTCATATATTTATATGGATGAAAAAGAAGAAGTAGTTTTAAACAGAAAAAGGATTGGTAGCTACGTGAGGATGATTTCAGTGCTAAGCTGCAGCCAACATTTTCAGAGCACCGAAACGGTACGGTACTAAGAATAACTGGGCATTCTGTGATGGATAATAATGTCACATAATGAGGCAAAGATAACACCAGTTCTCCAAACACAGGAGTTTATTTGTCTCACAGCACAGTTTCCCAAGAAAACAGCCATTTGCACAGAGCAATAGTCATAAAAAGCTGGGTCATACCATATCAAAATCACAGGTGTTTTTAAATACACAATTAAGAACATTGCACTGCAGAGCTACGAAGCTAGGTTTTCCATCTCTGGTGTGTGGTGGTGGCTTCTGGAAAAGGAAGGAAGGAAGGAAGGAGGAAGAGGAGGGGGGGAGGAGAAGCAGAACTGGAGGAGGAGGAGGGGAGGGGGAGGAGAAGCAGAAGAGGAGGAGGAGAGGAAGAGGAGGGAGGGAAAGGAGGAGAAAGAGAGACGAGGAAGAGAAAACGAAGGGAAAGGCGAAACAGGAGGAGGAAGAGGGGAAGGAGATGGAGAAGGAGGTGTGGCAATGGAGAAGGAGAAAAGTCCATATCTCAGAAGGCAAAACTGTCATCATGCCCTAGTAAACATCTCCCGATACGAAGAAGCCTCCTAGGTACAAATGTTGGGGCATTGTTAAAATGCTTCCTGCCAACTCCAGACCTGTCCTTGTTCCATCTTCTTTGCAGAACTTCTGAAGGTGGCCAAGGTGGTTGCTGCTTCAGGACAGTTCTGTGAAATGGGTCAGGGCTCAACTGTTCAACTTGGCCATGTTTCTCAACCTTGGTCACTTTAAGAGGGGTGGACTTCAGTTCCCAGAATTCCCCAACCAGCCAGTCTTCCATCCTTCCTTCTTCCCCTCTCCTCTCTTTCCTTCCTCCCCTCCCTCCCTCCCTTCTTTTCTTCCTCTTATCTTCTTCCTTCCTTTTTCTCCTTCCTTCTCTCCCTTTTTCTTTCTCATCTTCTTCCTCCCTCCCTTTTCTTTCTCGTCTTTTTTCTTCCTTTTTCATTCCTTTCCTCCCTCCTTTTCTTCCTTCCTTCCTTTTTTCATTCTTCCCTTCCTTCCTCTTTCTTCCTTTCTCTTTATTTTGTTCTTTCCCTCCTTCCCCCCCCCCTCGCAAACACATGACCTCCTGTTTCATTGTGCGATCCATCTTGGCTGACTGAACAAGATGCTATTTTTATTATTTTATTAAATTTATACCCCGCCCTTCTCCTACAAAAGGACCCAGGGCGGCTTCCACACAATTAATCAGCCATCAAATTTGTACCCTGTTTTTTCTATAAATTGTACATTTGAATGTCCCCAGCCCTAAGTTTCATGTGTGTGTGTGTGTGTGTGTGTGTGTGTGTGTGTGTGTGTGTGTGAGGTTTTTGAGCTGATCAATAAATAGCAGTATGCTTCCTCCCTTAATTGGGGCTTAACAGGGTGTTGTGACACAAGTATATACTTATCCTCCTGTCTCAGCTGATCAGGAAGAGAACCGGTTGGCTTAGTGGCTAAGACCTCTGCCTAACATGTAATACAGCCCCGGTTCAAATCCCAATAAGGGTACGGCTAGCAGATGAGAGCTAAAAAGCTCGAAATAGATCTATCCTAGTCTCCCTGGTTTATTTATTGATCAGCTCAAAAACCTAACACACATATAAAAAAAAGTACACAACGGAACTCATAGCTTTCTGTCTAGATGGTCTTTGGTGATGAGCCAAAAGGCAGAAAAGGAAAGCAGTATGCTTCCTCCCTTAATTGGGGCTTAACAGGGTACTGTGACACACACACACACACACACACACATATATATTCTAATTAAATTGGCGAAGAGGACTTAAATTCTATGTGCCTCCTACTCCTTTTCTTTCTCGCTACAGATATTCTCCTTCTCAAGAGGACATTTGCTGGCAGATAAAGATCTGATCAGCAAGGACATCCTAAGCAGAAAAAGTAATTTTTGCAATCATTTACGCCGTAATATGAAGGCCACATTAAGCCCTTCTAAGAGCCTTGCTCCCTTGGCTGATTGGCAATTAGAACTTGCCCTCAATGGCTATTTAATGGCTTATATTAAGGCTATCCATCCTTCCCCACCATCTCTCCGTCTAAACTAAAGCAAAAATGACTGAGCTCTCCAGACAGCGCAAAACCGGTGGAAAATTACTCAGCGAGCATTGCATTCTGACAAATAAGTCACTCCGAAGCACTACCCGCCTGGAGATCTTTAACAATTCAGTGAGTGTCATGGAAACAAGGAGAAGGTTGGTTGTGTTTAACATCGGATTCCAAGCAGATGTGGGGCTTATAACCCAATCCGCATCACACCAGCACAAAAGCCCATTTGGAGAATATCTTTTGTCCTGCTGATCTCTCAATGCGGCCTCCATCGCATCCCCATCGACATCAATGGGGCGGGGTCCAGCCATTCTCAGCTGTTATGCGTTGAAATTGAATTTCCCCCCTTAGCCCGCCCCCAAAGAATGTCAAATCTCTTGCGTTCGGTGGCTTTGGAGGGATTTCAGTGCCCGAGGACAGAGTCAATCAGAGCAGAGAGGAAATCTCCTACAGAACTAACAGAGTTCAAAAGGAATTTGGAGGTCTTCTAGTCCAACCCCCTGCTCAAGGAGGAGACCCTATATATCATTTTAGAATCAACAATGGGACAACACATCTAATATTGGGGCTGTTTTCTGGCACCTGAAGGGTAAGTAGAAAGCCCTGCAGATAGGCCAGTCCTCAAATTACAACCGCAATGCAGTTATTAAATGAGATATATCATGGGAGTGACCTGATTTTAAAGCCTTTTTTTTTAAATCACTTTTCTTTCTGGAAGATGGTGATCTCTGAAGCCAAATTTAGGGAAACTCAAAGGCTGGGAAAGAAGAGGGGAGGAAAGGCAATTCACTTGCCCAAGAAGACATATGCTACATTGGGTGGGATGTGTCATGACACACATATTCTCTTGCTTTTGAGAAGGTCCAGGTTTACCTGAATTAGGTGGACTCCATCAAACTAGCTTCCTTCTTCATCAAATTAACTTTCTTCTCCACCAAACTGGTTTGCTTCACTATCAAACATGCTTTTGAGAAGGTCCAGGTTTACCTGAATTAGGTGGACTCCATCAAACTAGCTTCCTTCTCCATCAAACTCACTTTCTTCTCCATCAAACTAGCTTCCTTCTCCATCAAACTCACTTTCTTCTCCATCAAACTAGCTTTCTTCTCCATCAAACTAGCTTTTGAGATGATCCAAGTTCACTTGAATTAAGTGAACTTCATCAAACTAGCTTCCTTCTCCATCAAACTTGCTTTTGAGAAGATCCAACACCTGAATTAGATGGACTCCATCAAACTAGCTTTTGAGATGATCCAGGTTCACTTCAATTAAGTGAATTTCATCAAACTAGCTTCCCTCTCCATCAAACTCACTTTCTTCTCCATCAAACTAGCTTCCTTCTCCATCAAACTTGCTTTTGAGATGATCCAAGTTCACTTGAATGAAGCGAAACTAGCTTCCTTCTCCATCAAACCTGCTTTCGAGAAGGTCCACATTTACCTGAACAAGGTGGACTCCCATTCAACTAGCTTCCATCCTTCTCCATCAAACTGGCAGAGATTCTGGAGAATGTCATTTAGGAGTTGCCAGATGAGACCCATCCCAACACATTAGAAATTTAACCTAGGTGGGACTTTTCTAAGGTTCTCGTCATGGTAGGACTTCTGCAGGGCTAGCTGTGCCTTTTGCCTTCCAAGACACGAACCTCTCTCACAACTCAAGTTGTTGACCATTCTTGAAAAACGGGACAAGAGGTGGCTCTTCTGCTTCTCCCCTTCCCTCCCATTTCAAGCATGCCTTAGGTTGCTCCACATCTCCTTGTTCCTGAAGCCCCCCTGAAAGAAAGGAGACCCCCACACAACACAGCAGCTTGCAACCCTAGGGTGGACAGGAAGTGTTGGGACTTCCAGCAAAATCAACATATTAAACGCATGTGCGTATGCATATATGTATATATGTACTTCCGATATATATATATGTATGTGCGTATAAGTGTAATCGTTAACCTCCGGCTATAAGAAACGTTTTCCATTTTTAAAAAAATCTGTACAATCAGCTGTCGTCAAGAGGAAAGAGACTTTCGATTTTGGTTTGAAATCAAAATCCGAAGAGCCGTTTTCTTTTGCGGCTTCTGAAGTTTCAGAGCCTTCGTTCTTCACAACTTTTTATTTAAAAAAAGAAGAAGAAAATCCATTCTCCCCAGGCGCCATAATGAAAAAAATATATCTTGTTTTCTCGGGTGCATTGAGACCCGAGCTGTGCATTTCACACCAATATTGTGAATGAACATTCATAAGCTGCTTTTTGGAAAGCAGGAAAAGAAATGGGAGCAGGAATGTTCTTCATTACGAAGAATAGTTTTGGTTCTCTGGGTTTTTCTTTCCTTTTTTTTGTCTTCGCTTTGTCGCTTGCTTCGGCTGCCATTGAAACGGGGAGGGAGGGGGCTTCGGTATTCGGGAATGGGACTGTAAGGTGCAGGAGGGAGATTTGGAGAAGGGAGTATGTTCTCGCCATCTGCTTCGCATACCACTGGCTGGGGCCCTGCGGTGGTCAAGGTCAACGGTCTTGCATGCCATCCTGGGGATGCTCCTGGAGATGCAACCCACATGACATCTAAGGGGATTGCGCATTGGACAAGGGGGTGGGGGTTGTTGGGGAAAGAGGGTTGGACACATATTGATATGTGTGATTTCACACGCTTGGGTCTCAGACCTTGCTTTACCTCGCTGCTCTCTTTTCATAACCAGTAAAAGTACTCTTAATCCTTTCAAATGGAGTTGAGTGGATTCTTTCTTGGTTATCGTTAGAGGCAGACCTGACAGTCTTACTGTTTGGCTGAATCTCTTCCTGGTGAGATGTAGACTTGAGTTTCACCTTGCACCAAGATTGCTTCGGTTGACTCCTCTCCATCACTCATAGAATCGTAGGCTGGAAGGGACCTTGGAGGTCTTCTAGTCCAACCCCCTGCTGGAGCAGGAGACCCTATCCCATTCTGACACAGGGTTAGAATAGAATAACATAGTTGGAAGGGACCTTGGAAGTCTTCAAATCCAACCCCCTGCTTAGGGAGAAAACCCTACACCACTTCAGACAAATGTTATCTAATCTCTTCTTAAAAACTTCCAGTATTGGAGCATTTACAACATCTGGAGGCAAATTGTTCCACTGATTAATTGTGCTCACTGTCAGGAAATTTCTCCTTAGTTCTAGATTGCTTCTCTCCTTGATTAGTTTCCACCCATTGCCTTCTGGTGCTTTGGAGAATAGCTTGACTCCCTCTTCTTTGTGGCAGCCCCTAATTTTATTTATTATTTATTTATGTATTTAAATTTATATCCCGCCCTTCTCCACAGAGGACCCAGGGCGGCGCACAGGAAATTTAAAAACATACAAAATACAATAAATATAATTTAAAAACTATTAAATAAACCAATCCTGCGCTAAAACCAAATTTTTTAAAACCCAATTTAAAACTATCTAAGATATTGGAACAACTGCTATCACGTCTCCCCTAGTCCTTCTTCTCATTAAACTAGACCTACCCAGTTCCTGCAGCCGTTCCTATGTTTTAGCCTCCAGTCCCTTAATCCTCTTTGTTGCTCTTCTCTGCACTCTTTCTAGAGTCTCCACATCATTTTTACATCGTGGCGACCAAAACTGGATGCAAATATTCCAAGTGTGGCCTTCCCAAGGCCTTATCTCTTAATAGCCTCTACTGATGAAGCACGTACAATTTCTGGAGGCAGATTCTTCCACTGGTTGGTTGTTCTCACGGTTAGGAAATTTATCCTTAGTTCCAGGTTGCTTCTCTCCTTGATTAGTTTCCATCCGTTGTTTCTTGTTCTGCCTTCAGGTGCTTTGGAGATTAGATTGACCCCCTTCTTCTTTATGGCAGCGCCTCAGATATTGGAAGACTGCTATCATGTCTTCCCTGAGTCCTTCTTTCCTTGGAAAAACTCCAGGGGTGGAGCAGTCACAACATCTGGAGGCAAGCCGATCCATAATTGATTAATCGCTCTTACTGTCAGGATATTTCACCTTCTTTCCAGGTTGGATGTCCCTCTGGAGCTTCTACCCATTGCTTCTTACCCTACTCTCAGGAGTGAGAGAGAATAAACCGATGCCCATTATTCTCTGTGACAGCCCCTCAAGTATTGGAAGATGCTGTCATGTCACTCTTAATCCTTCTTTTCATTAGGCAAGTGGTACCTAGTTCCCTTAGCTGTTCATTGAACAATTTAGCCTCTAGATCAGTGCTTCTCAACCTTGCCGACTTTAAGTCCTGTGGACTTCAACTCCCAGAATCCCACAGCCAGCTGTGCTGGGAGTTGAAGTCCACGGGACTTAAAGTCGCCAAGGTTGAGAAACACTGCTCTAGATCCCTTATGAGTTTGACCGCTCTTCTCGACACTCTTTCTATGGGCTAAGCATTGGATTTCTTTCTTTCTTTCTTTCTTTCTTTCTTTCTTTCTTTCTTTCTTTCTTTCTTTCTTTCTTTCTTTCTTCCCTTCCTTTCCTCCCTCCCTCCCTCCCTCCCTCCCTTCCTTTCCTTTCCCTCCCTTCCTTCCTTCCTTCCTTCCTCCCTCTCTCCTTTCCTTCCTTCCTTCCTTCCTTCCTTCCTTCCTTCCTTCCTTCTTTCCTGTGTCTTTCTCTCCATCTTCCTTGGTGCTGTCAGACCTGGAATCCATCTTTTCCTTTTTGGATTTCAGGTCCGCCACATTTTCTACTGTGGAAAAATGGGAGGGGGGACTATACAGAGTATGGGTGATGTATAGCCATAACAACATTCTTTCTCAGAAATTCAAGGTGGCTTTTGTCCCTGCACCTGGATGGATGTGGATCGTGGGTGAAATTCAAATTTTTTTATTACCGGTTCTGTGGGTGTGGCTTGATGAGTGCGGCAGGGGAAGGATACTGCAAAATCTCCAATCCTTCCCCACTCCTGGGACAAGGATACTGCAAAATCCTCCTTTCCTGGGACTCGGGAGGCAGAGAATAGATGGGGGCGGGGCCAGCCAGAGGTTGTATTTGCCGGCTTTCTGGACTACTAAAAACTTACGCTACTGGTTCTCCAGAACCTGTCAGAACCTGCTGAATTTCACCCCTGATGTGGATAGAAGGAATCTTTCTTCGTGGCAATGAAGGATTGGACCATGTGATGGACATGTGGCTGCTGGACAGGGACTTCAACTTTCAACTGGGTGGGAAAACCTGGAAGCTTTCAAATTCGGGTTTTCCCAGATGTGCCAATAGGACATCTCTAATAAAATGGAACTTTGAGCAATACGTTTATCTTGGAGTCTGATTAACTTTTGGATGCTATTTGGAACTCTGACATTAACCGGAATCTCTTCTAAAATACTCAGATCCCCCGAACCTCGTGAAGAAGAAGAAAAAAAGAGAGACAGGTGCCTTCCTGCTTTCCTTCCAGCATGGGGTCATTCTTGAACAAATTAACAGAGTTGGAAGGGACCTTGTAGGTCATCTAGTCCAACCCCCCCTCCACTCTTCTGCGAAGGGAAACAATTATGCAAGGTGTTGATGAAACCAAGCAGAATAACTGAGCTGGAAGGGACCTTGGAGGTCTTCTAGCCCAACCCATTCTCTTCTTTAAAATCTCCAGTGTTGGAGCACACACAACTTCTGAGGTCAAGTTGTTCCTCTAATTATTCTCCCTGTCAGGAAATTTCTCTTTATTTCCAGGTTGCCTCCCACCTTGATTAGTCTCCATCCATTGCTTCTTGTCCTGCACTCTGGGGCTTTGGAGAATAGATTGACCCCCTCTTCTTTATGGCAGTCCCTCAAATATTGGAAGACTGCTATTATGTCTCCCCTAATCCCTCCCCCCCATTAGACTAGACCAGGGGTCTGCAAAGTCGGCTCTTTTAAGACTGGTGGACTTCAACTTCCAGAATTCCCCAGCCAGCTATGCTGGCTGGGGAACTCTGGGAGTTGAAGTCCACCAGTCTTAAAAGAGCCGACTTTGCAGACCCCTGGACTAGACAATTCCTGCACCTGTTAAGCCTCCAGCCCTCTAATCATCTTTGTTGCTCTTCTCAGACAGATTAACAGAGTTGGAAGGGACCTTGTAGGTCATGGTGTCCAATTCCCTCTGCCCAAGCAGGAGACCCTACACCATTTCTGAAAGATGGCAGTCCGATCTCTTCTTGAAAGCCTTCACAACTTCTGAAGGCAACTTCTGTTCCATGGGCGGATGGCTCTCACCACCAGAAAATTTCTCTTTCTTCCCAGATTGACTCTCTCTCCTTCTTCAGTTTCCATTCTTCCTTGCCTCTTTAGCAGCCGTGCTACCCTTGGGTTGAAGAAGGCAATTCACTGCTGAGAAACGTCTGGAGAACTTCTCTTCTCCTTTGACCCTGAAGGGATGCAGAGATGTCTCCACCCAGACATCAGTTGGCCTTTTTGTAAAAAGTCCTCTGGGCTTCCTTCCTTGACTGGAGGAAAAAGTCGCAGCCTGCAGCCATCTTTTCTTTTGGATCTTTGGCCTGCCGCACTTTCTATTATTCTACTTTTTCTATTGTGGGAAAATGGGAGGGGGGATTGTAGTTAGTAGATGCTATGTAGTCAAAACAAAATTCTTTCTAGAAAGCCAAGGTCATCCTTTGTCTCTGCACTTGACCAGAACTGGATGGGTGGAACTCCCAGCATGGCAGGGGAAGACTGGACCATGCGATGGACTTGTGGGTGTGGAGGGGCAGGATCTTGAACTTTCCACTGGGTGGGGGGAAAACCAGGAAGCATTCAGATTCGGGTTGCCACAGATGTGCCGACATGGCTCTCTTCATCAATTGGAACTTGGAGCAATACTTTGCCACGGACTCTGGTTTACTTTTGGGTGCTATTTGGAACCCTGACATGCAGAAGAAGAGATCAACGCAAAGAGGGGCAGGGACATAAGAATATAAGAACAGCCTTGCTGGAAGAGGCCACAGCCCATCCGGTCCAGCCTTCTGTCTCCCACAGTGGCTCCCCATTTGCTTCAGGGTCTTCCCAAGCAGATGTCTTCACCTGCTTATGATTCCCTGCAAATGGCATTGAGAGACATCCTGCCTATCTCTCCAACCCGGAGGGTGTCCTTAGGCATCCATCATGATAGCCATGGATACCCTTGTTCTCCATGAACTCCTCTCATCCTTTCTTAAAGGTGTCGAGGCTGACAGCTGTCACCCCTTCTTCTGGCAGGGAGTTCCATAGACCAGCGATCCTCTGGGTGAAAAAGTCCTTCCTCTTATTTGTTTGAGGTCTAGCTATCAAAAGTTTCATGGAGTGCCCCCTAGTTCTAGAGTTGTGCGATAGGGAAAACAGTTTTCCCTTTTCGACTTTGTCCACACCGGGCATGATTTGATAGACTTCAATCAGGTCACCTCTCAGGCGCCGTCGTTCTAGAGGGAAGAGGCCCAGCCGTTGCAGCCTCAGATGGTAAGGAAGGTGTTCCAGCCCCCTAATCCTTCTGGTTGCCCTCCTCTGCACCTTTTCCATTTCCATCATATCCTTCGGAAGGTACGGTGACCAGAACTGTACACAATACTCCAGATGGGGCCTCACCATAGATTTATAAAGAGGCAATGGGACGATGTGAATAGCCTTAAGAGGAAGTCGTGGCGATTAGCTGTGTTCGCTCGATGGCCACAGGGAAGGGTGTGATCTCTGGACTTTTCCATTGAGCATCTGTTGAAGGCTGCTAAGGCTCGGCGCAACCCACCGAAAAGTCCATCTTTGCACAGATGAAAAGATCAAGATCAACAGATCTCCACAAGTGATTCAACGAAGCTGGCAAAGAGGTCGTTGTCACACCACGATCCACTGGATCTAAACACCGACCTGTGTGACTTTTCCATGCTTCTGTTCCAAAACTGCTTTTTGTTGAAGGGGCAAAAAAAAATAAAAAATCTCACTGGACTTTTAGGAACCTGCTCCTAAAACGCAGGTGATTTGAAAAGAGACCAAGTTAAACTCTGACCATGTCCACGTATGCCTTTAAAAAAAATAAAAATAAAGACAGAAAGAAAATAAAAAACGCCGATTACGAAAAAGGACTGGATTTTGGTTTCTGTTTTCCTTTTTCAACTCCGTTCATTCAACTCCGGATTGGGAGTTGCAAATTCTTTATCGTGGCTTGTATACATTTCTGTTTTGGGCAGTTCCAACCACCCAAAACAGAAATGTATACAAGCCGCGATAAAGAATTTGCAACCCCCAATCCGGAAAAAAAAATACCTTGACCCCTCCCGAAGACTTTCAGAAGAAAAGCTGAACTTTTCCATTTGCCATTGATTTTTGCAAAAACGTTGCGATATAGGCCCAGCTGCCGGGTGTATATTTCTATAAAGGAAGCCGGGCATGCCGCTTCTAGAGAGAGCCTCCCTCTTCAGGGGAAGTCTACCTGCACATTCCAAAGCGTGGGAGCTGTAGAACAGGAGGACAATCTGCCTTCTCTGCCCCCCCCCCCCCGCCACTCCCCCAAAGAAGCAGGGACTGGAGGCTGTTTAGAGAGGAATACTAAGTGGGAATAGAATTCGGGCTGTTTTTCCCGATCTGATGCTTTGGAGTCAGCAAAGTTACTTTTCAATGTCTGCTTTCGTCTCTTTGCCCTCAAAAAAAAAAAAAAAACCTGGCCAGGTTTGTTCTTTTCCACCTACTTGAAAAACTTGAATCAGCTCAAGGCTTCGTCTTAAGATTTCTGCCAGAAACTCTGAATTTGTTGTGGCCTGCCAGTGGCCAGTGGAGCTGGCAGCAGATTCAGACATTGAGGAGGGTTGGGGAGGAACCTAGGCCAGTCCTGGAGTCTGGGGAAGGCTCTGAGGAGGGCTCTGTGTCGGAGGCAGAGGAGGGGCCAGAGCCGTCTGGCAGTTCTCAGCTGCCTTCGGAGCTAGACAGCAGTGAGGCAGAGGAACAGCTGGAGCCTGTTCCCAGTGTGCGCATGCGCAGAGCTGCCAGAAGAAAAGAACAGCTAAGAAATCAGGGTCGACTTGGGAATAAAGCCGCAGGTGGGCGGTGAATGGCTCCTCCTATAGGAAATAAAAGAGGAGCGGAAGGGGAGGGGGCTTTTGCAGGAAACAATTCATTCGTTCGTTCGTTCATTCATTTCGGGAGTGTGAAGATCTGTCCGTGAATCTCAGAGACTCTGTGCCCAGTCTTTCCTCGCACAGCACAGCGTTGGGACAATATTTACACGGCAGCTTTCCAAGCTAGATAAGGTCTGTGGTCATAAATCCACCTTTGAAAGACTGTTTGCCAGGTCTCGGCTGAAGGTGAAGAAGAGGAATTCACATTCGTTCAATAAAAAGGGGTTTTGTCGGGACCAGGAATCTGCTTCGTGTTTTTCGGGGAAGCTTAGCTCAGAACAAAACTCAAAAAGAAAAATCGCCGAAAAATCAGACGTTTTGTCCTTTAAATCCACCCACTGCCTGGAACTCACAATTGTTAATCCCTTGACCTTTACAGCCGGCATCAACCGGATGCAATAGTCCCACAACACATCAGATGTGATTTAAGAGTAAGGACCCCTCGCGATCCAACCTTTAGTGTCCATCCAGGTGAAGAAACACAGGTGAGTCTTTTGCCCAGCAGAGGGGAAAAAAAACACATAAGGGATCATTTCCCCCAATTTGATCGCTGTACAGGATCTGGAGCCTGCAGCTGCCTACATAACCAACTGCCTATCCGTGTTTGAAGAAGTCACCGATTTCCAAGTTTGGCCTCTCCCATGAAAGAACACTTGTTCCAGCTTAGCCAACCACCAAAGATAAGTAGTTTTCCAAAATGAAAGCCAATTCAACGCCCGTGCCAGAAATCCTTCTAGGGCCTTCATTGTTCGGAAAAACCGCATTTTAAAAGCAAACTTTCCTCCCCCCCCCCAAATATATCCTTCTCTATTTTTAATACAATAGCAGAGTTGGAAGGGACCTTGGAGATCATCTAGTCCAACTCCCTGCCTAGGCAGGAAGTATACCGTTCCAGACAAATGGCTATCCAACGTCTTCTTAAAGACTTCCAGTGTTGGGGCATTCACAACTTCTGGAGGCAACTTCTGTCCCACTGGTTAATTGTTCTCACTGTCAGGAAATTTCTCCTCAGTTCTAAGTTGCTTCTCTCCTGGATTAGTTTCACTTTCCTTTGGTCGAAGGATTGGATTGGTTTCGGAGTCTACGTGCAATTTGCGAAGCTGTTGAAGCCGCCCAAATGTACAAAACGTACACAGTTGGGCTGTTTTGCTTCCTTGCTGCAAAACGGGGGACATGGAGGCCCAGCGCAGCCGGAGTTTTGCTGTGTGTCTCTCGCCTTGGCTGGATGTGTGCAAAACCGGACGGCGTTGGCAGAATGTTAACGACAATGCCTAGACAAGGTGTTAACGGCAGGCGCTTGTAGGTGTTGCCGTGGCGTCTTCTATCAGCACATCGGCTGTCTTTCCCCCCCACACCTCTGGAGTGTCTTTTCCCCGACAGGCAAACACGCAGAAGCACACTCGAGGAGTACAAAAGCACACCCACAAACACTCCCGCATACAGAGAGACGGGGAACAGCCGTGCGTTTGAGGAGGAAAATGTCTGCACAATGGCACAGGGCTCCAGGAATTCGTCACCTGAAAAAGAATCTCGGAGTTCAAACCCCGATAGGAGAAGCGTTGAATTCCTGCTTCCTGCTGAACTCCGGCTTTAAAAATGTTCCAGATCCTCTCCCCCCACACTATGGGTGTCCGATCCTGGGGTCAAGACAGTGAGCCACGCTCTTCAAAGAGCCGTGATCTGCGTCAGCTCCGACGTGGGCGTGGTTGGACTCTGCTGACTGACGGGGACCATGGGGAGTTCCACGCCTAGTCATGCCGGGTTGTTCGTCCCGTCGGAGTTCTTGCAGGCGTAGGCCACGTCCTTTGCGATACTGCACATGCGGTTGGACATCTGCAGCTCCTTCCTGAAGGCCGAAGGGAAGCAGAACTTCTTGAAGCACGTCTTGAAGTTCTCGTCCAGGAAGGCGTAGAGGACGGGGTTGAGGCAGCTGTTGGCGTAGCCCAAGGCCGTGCAGAAGTACAAGATGGACAAGCTGAGCTCGTTGTCGGCCTTGGCTCCCAAGCTCCGGACCAGGACGAAGATGTGGACGGGGGTCCAGCAGATGATGAAGACGGCCACCACCACGAAGACCAAGCGAGCGATACGCCGGAGGTTCCGGTCCTTCTCCTTCGATCCCGAGAGGACCCGGACGTTTTTCAGGCGCCTGATCATGAGGCTGTAGCAGATGGTGATGACCATCACGGGGATCATGAAGGAGAAAAGGAAGATGCAGATTCCGAAAATGGGCTCCCAGTAGTCCTCGGGTTCAGGAAGCCGAATGAGACAGTCGATTTCTGCAAGGGGAAAGAAACGCCAATGAATAAGGAGGTTGGAAGCCCTGGTGCATCGCCCGTTCTCATACGGGTATGGCAGAATAAATAGAGATGGAATAGAATAGAATAGAATAGAATAGATTAGAATAGAATAGAATAGAAGTTGTGAATGCCCCAACACTGCAAGTCTGTGTTTTTGTTTTAATTGGGTTTTAAGGGTTTTTTTAAGGATCTTAGGTTTTTAGCACAGGGATATAGTTTGTTTAATTTGATTTTAGATATTTATAAATGTTTCTATGTTTGTATGTTTTTTAATCTCCTGTGCACCGCCCCGAGTCCCTTTGGGGAGAGGGTGCGGTTTACAAATTAAATTTGATTGATTGATTGATTGATTGATTTAAGAGGATGTTAAATAGCCATTTGTCTGAAACGGTATAGGGCTTCCTGCCTAGGCAGGGGGTTGGACTAGAAGACCTCCAAGGTCCCTTCCAACTCTACTATTGTATTGTATTGTGTTGAATACGAAGATCCAAGGACTCCCGCCTTGGATCAGGTGTTGGGGCCCCAGTGTGCAAAGGCAGGGGTTGTGCGAGGACAACCATTGCACAGCTGTGACCATGCTGGATATTCGTGGGGCTTGCTGTAGATGGGCTTGCCCCCCCCCTTATTTATTTTATTTTATTAAATTTATACCCCGCCCTTCTCCTTGTTAGGACCCAGGGCGGCACACAGGCATTATTAAAACCACAAAATACAATATCAATTAAAATATATTAAATTACTAGACCCATGCTAAAAACCCATGTTAAAACCATACCAAATTGATTTATTTTTTAAAAGTCAGAAGTAGGGGCTATCCTAGGCCGGCTTATTGGAATAGATACGTCTTAAGACGTTGGCGGAAGAGGCGGAGGTCCGAGATAGTGCGAAGGTCGGGGGGTAGGTCGTTCCAGAGGGCTGGGCCCGCCACAGAGAAGGCCCTTCCCCTGGGTGTCGCCACCCGGCATTGCCCCGCTGACGGCACCCGGAGAAGACCCTCTCTGTGGGAGCGGAGCGGACGAAGGGACGTATGGGGCAGGAGGCGGTCTCGTATATAGCTAGGCCCCGAGCCATGGAGCGATTTAAAGATGGTCGTCAGCACCTTGAAGCGCACTCGAAAGGCCACAGGCAGCCAGTGCAGCTTGCGCAGGAGCGGTGTTACGTGGGTTTGCCTTGAGGCACCCATAATCACCCGCGCGGCCGCATTCTGTACTAACTGTAGCTTTCGAGTGCACCTCAAGGGGAGCCCCATGTAGAGAGCGTTACAGTAATCCAGCCGGGATGTCACAAGCGCTTGAGTGACTGTGCGAAGGGCTCCCCGGTCCAGTAAGGGGCGCAACTGGCGTATCAGGCGTACCTGATAGAACGCCCCCCTGGCCACGGCCGTCACATGGTCCTCCATGGACAGCCGGGAATCCAGGAGGACGCCCAAGTTGCGCGCCCTCTCCACGGGGGCCAGTTGTTCGCCCCCAATGGCCAGTGTTGGACTTATCTGGCTGAACCGGGGTGCCGGAAACCACAGCCACTCGGTCTTGGAGGGGTTGAGTTTGAGTTTGAGGGCCTGGCACATCTGCTCCCCCCCTCCCCCCTTTGACTCTATGCAGATGATGCTTAGCTAATTTCCTAGCCAAGGATGAATCCTCCGAAGGCATTTTATCTATCGAGCTTTGGGCTTTAACACGATACCAGCACTGATTTCTCTCCCTCTTTTGCAAATTGTCCTGGAAACCTGAATGCTACCTCGAGGGTGCTGTTAGAACTGCAGGCAAAGCCATCCAAGCTCAGGATTAGTCAGAGTTATTTCACACTCGGGGGGGGGGGGGTTGTTAGGGAAGGAAGCATGGCTCCTGCCTGTTTGGCAAGCAGGCAGGCAGGCAGGAAATTGGAAGGTGGATGGATGGATAGATCGATGGATGGAAGGAAGGAAGGTGGGAGGGAAAGGGGATGAGAGGGAAGGAGGAGATGGATGGATGGATGGATGGATGGATGGATGGATGGATGGATGGATGGATGGATGGATGCAAGGAAGGAAGGAAGGAAGGAAGGAAGGGAGATGAGAGGGATAAAGGAGATGGGAGGGAGGGAAGGAGATATGAAAGAAGGAAGAAAGGAAAGAAAGGAGGGAAGGAGGGAGGGAGGGAAGGAAGGGAGGAGATGGGAAGAAAAAGAGAGGGAAGGACATGGGAGGAATAAAGGAGATGAGAGAAATAACGGAGATGGAAGAAGGAAGGAAGGAAGGAAGGAAGGAAGGAGAGAGGGATAAAGGAGATGGGAGGGAGGGAAGGAGGAAGGAGATATGAAAGAAGGAAGGAAGGAAATGGGGCAGAAGGGAGTGAAAGCAGGAAGGTGATAGCAAGGGTGGGAGAAAGAAGGGACGGGGGGAGAGAAGGACGGAGATGGGAAGAAAAAGAGAGGGAAGGAGGACATGGGAGGAATAAAGGAGATGAGAGGAATAAAGGAGATGAGGGAGGGAGGGAAAGGAGACGAGAGGGAAGGAGGGAGGAGATTTGAAAGAAGGAAGGAAGGAAATGGGATGGAAGGAAATGAAATAAGGAAAGTGATGGGAAGGGTGGGAGAAAGAAGGGAGGGAGGGAGGATGGAAATGAGACAGAAAGAAGGAGATGGCAAAAGGAAGGAGATGGGAAGGCTGGGAGGAAGAAGGGAAGGAAGGAAGGAAATGGGAAGAAGGGAGAGAGGGAGGAGATGAAAGGAAGAAAGGAGATGAGAGGGAGGGAGGGAGGAAGGCAGGAAGGCGGAAGGAAGGAAGGAAGGAAGGAAGGAAGGAAGGAAGGAAGGAAGGAAGGAAGGAAGGAAGGAAGGAAGGCCTCCGGAAGTTGTGAATGCCCCAACACTGGAAGTCTTTAAGAGGATGTTGGATAGCCATTTGTCTGAAATGGTATAAGGTTCCTGCCTAGGCAAGGGGTTGGTCACCACGATGTAGAAAAGATGTGGAGACTCTAGAAAGAGTGCAGAGAAGAGCAACAAAGAGGTTTAGGGGACTGGAGGCCTAAAACATACGAAGAACGGATGCATGAACTGGGTAGGTCTAGTTTAATGAAAAGAAGGACCAGGGGAGACATGATAGCACTCTTCCAATATCTCAGGGGTTGCCACAAAGAAGAGGGAGTCAAGCCATTCTCCAAGGCACCAGAGGGTAGAACAAGAAGCAATGGGTGGAAACTAATCAAGGAGAGAAGCAACTTAGAACTGAGGAGGAATTTCCTGACAGTGAGAACAATTAATCAGTGGAACAGAAATTGCCTCCAGAAGTTGTGAATGCCCCAACACTGGAAGTCTTTAAGAGGATGCTGGATAGCCATTTGTCTGAAATGGTATAGGGCTTCCTGCCTGGGCAGGGGGTTGGACTAGAAGACCTCCAAGGTCCCTTCCAACTCTGCTATTGTATTGTATTGTAAGGGAGGAGAAGTGTAAGGAAGGAAGATCTTGGGAGGGAGGCAAGGAGGGAAGGAGGGAAGGAGAAGTGGAAGGAGGAAGGAAGGAAGGAAGGAAGGAAGGAAGGAAGGAAGGAAGGAATTTTCTTCGTCTGGAAAAAAGAATGCATATCTCAAAAGGAAAATTTCCAAATCATTTGCTATGCGCTTATTGAGCATTAGAAGCACCAGAAAGATCCACCCTATTATTATTAAGACTTTTAACTGTCTTCTTTCTATCCGATAACTGAGCTACGATTAAAGGACAGTCCTCTATTTTATCTCAGGTGTTTTAGGCCCGGCTGGGGAAACCAGACCGGATCCAAAACTACCTTCACCGTTTTCCCTTTCCGATTAAAGGCGGACACTCCCCTCCCTTTCGTCTTCCTGTTCCTCACCCTCGTTTTCTCTCTCCGTGGAGCCCATCACCATGACCGGGATGCCAAAGACCGAGGCTAGGGCCCAGATGCCCACGTTGACCACTTTGGCCTTGTGTGGGGTCCGGATATCCAGGGCCTTGATGGGGTGGCAGATGGCGATGTAGCGGTCCACGCTCATCATGGTCAGGGTGAAGGTGCTGGTGAACATGTTGTAGTAATCGATGGAGATGGCGATCTTGCAGAGGGCATTACCGAACGGCCAGGAGCCCATGAAGGTGTCCGTCCCTTGGAAAGGTAAGGTCATGAGGCACAAGGTGTCCGCTAAGGCCAGGTTGAAGATGTAGATGTTGGTAGCCGTCTTCATCTTGGTGAATCTAGAGAGCAAGGCAGAAAGACGCCATTAAAAGCTGGGCCGTACCGTGTCAGCAATACAATTTTAACAACAATTGGAAGCTGCTGTGGCCCTAGAGGTCGGAGCTCTTGCCTCACAATGAATGAATGAATGAAATTTTATTTGTATACCGCTCCCTCTCCCCGAAGGGACTCGGGGCGGTGCACAGGGGATTATATGCGAGACCGTCTCCTGCCCCATACATCCCTTCGGCCGATCTGCTCCCACAGAGAGGGCCTTCTCAGGGTGCCGTCAGCCGGGAAATGCCGCCTGGCGACACCCAGGGGAAGAGCCTTCGCTGTGGCGGGCCCTGCCCTCTGGAACGACCTACCCCCTGAATTGCGTACCATCACGGACCTCCGCCTCTTCCGTCAGTGTCTAAAGACACATCTTTTTCAGCAAACCGGCCTAGCCTAACCCTCCCGTCGAGACTATTTAGATAGTTTTAAATTGGGGATTTTAATTTGATTTTAGCATAGGGTTATAACTTAATTTAATATATTTTTAAATTTTATATTTATTGTATTGTTTTTGTATGTTTTAAATTCCTGTGCGCCGCGCCTGGGTCCTCGGTGGAGAAGGGCGGGATATAAATATGATTAAAATAAAATAAAATAAAAATAAATTATAAAACATACAAACATAAAACAATATAAATATCTAAAATCAGATTAAACTACTATAACCCTGCGCTAAAACCTAAAATCCTAAAACACTAAAACCCCCTAAAAACCCAATTAAAAATGTAAATATACAGACTGGAGGCAGGAAAGATAGATTAGGCCAGGCTGGCCTGCTGGAAAAAATACGTTTTGAGCTTTCGGCGGAAGGAGCGGAGGTCCGGAGTTGTTCTGAGGTTGGGGGGTAGGTCGTTCCATAGGATAGGGCCTGCGACAGAGAAGGCCCTTCCCCTGGGAGTTGCCCGCTGGCATTGCCTAGTGGACGGTACCCGGAGAAGTCCCTCTCTGTGCGAGCGAATCGGTCGAAGGGATGTATGGGGCAGGATGCGATCTCGCAAATATCTAGGTCCCGTGCCATGGAGTGCTTTGAAGATGGTGATCAACACCTTGAAGCGCACCCGAAAGACCACAGGCAGCCAATGCAGCTCGCGCAGGAGCGGTGTTACATGGGAGTGCCTGGGGGCTCCCAGAATTGCCCGTGCGGCCGCATTCTGGACTAGCTGCAGTCTTCAGGTGCACCTCAAGGGAAGCCCCATGTAGAGAGCGTTGCAGTAGTCTAGACGGGATGTTACGAGGGCATGAGTGACCGTGCGAAGGGCACCCCGGTCCAATAGGGGACGCAACTGGCGTACCAGGCGAACCTGGTAGAACGGCCCCCCTGGCCACGGCCGTCACTTATCTTCCATGGACAGCCGGGTATCCAGGAGGATGCCCAAGTTGCGTGCCCCATCCACAGGGGCTAGATGTTCACCCCCTATGGCCAGTGATGGAGTAAACTGGTTGTACTGGGATGCTGGAAGCCACAGCCACTCGGTCTTGGATGGGTTGAGTCTGAGTCTGTTCCTTCCCATCCAGAGGTTGTGAGTTCGATCCTAGGTAGAGGCACATGTAAGGGTCTCTGTTAGGATATTCAGCCTTATATTGGGTGGACAATATATAGGAGCCTATGTTCTTAAGGAGTATATGTAGCTTTAAGAACTGTGTTGAATTCTAATTGGCTGTGCTTCTCAGCTCTACCATAAAGGAAGCTCAGGAATACAGTCCATTCCTTTTTTGATTCCATTTGATTCCTGTTCTTACTGTTTGCCAAGGAGCTGAAGACTGAAGGCTGAAGAAGTATTTGTTTTGCATCACTGTAAGATAACTCTGTGTTTGGGGAAGGACTGTTGTTGTTTTGAGAAGTTAGAATCACTGGTCAGAAGAAGTCTTTTAGTTGCTACAAAGTAAAGACTATTTATTTTCTTACTATCAGTGTTTTAGAGTTTGTGTGTGCTTAAAGCAACGTATCACTTTAGTGTCTGGTGTATTACACTATTCCGCATTTATTTTCAAACGGGGGTGTTTGTTACCCCTAACACTGGTTATGGGACCAGAGTTCTAACACTGGTTCTGAACCCAGAGTTGCTAACAGTCTCCCGCTTAGACAGGGGGTTGGACTAGATGACCTGCAAGGTCCCCTTCCAACTCTGTTAGTCTGTTAACATCATAGATGTTTCAATACACAATTAAGAACATTGCAATGCAGAGCAAGAAAGTTGGGTTTTCCATCTCTGGTGCAGAGGTGGTGTTCAGGAGGTTCTGACCAGTTCTGGAGAACCAGTAGCGGAAACTTTGAATAGTTCGGAGAACTGGCAAATACCACCTCTGCCTGGCCCCGTCCCCCATCTATTCCATGCCTCCCAAGTCCCAGTGTCAGGGTTCCAAATAGCATCCATAATTAAATCAGAGTCCAAGGCAAAGGATTCCTCAAAGTTCCAATTGATTAAGAGAGCCATGTTGGCACTTCTTTTTTTTCTTTTTTCTTTTTTATTAATTTCTTCCTTTGTTCTTTTTTTATTTTTTATTTTTTTAAATATTTTACAATATTTCACCCAGTGCTATACAAAACAAAAGGAAGAGTTGGTTTCAAGTGTCTTCTGTTATCTTTAAGATCTCCAAAATCCACGTTCTCTAGGTACAGGCATCAAGGCATCCAAAGTTCCAAGTGCATAGTCCACAAATGGCTTCCAAGTCTTCCAAAAGATATCTTTTTTATAAACCCCCTCTCTGAATTTAATATCACACGTCATTTTATCATTTAAGGCTAATTTCCACATTTCACAGAACCATTCTTCTATTTTAATATTTACCTCTATTTTCCAATATCTTGCTATTACAATCCTACCCATTATAATCATAATTCTAATCAATTCTTTCTCATGTTTTGTTAACTCAGGTTCATTAATTATCAATAACAATATATTTTCTGATCTCAATATTATTATTCTTTTCATCATTTCACCCATAATTTTTTCTAATTGCTGCCAAAACTTTTTAATTTTCACACATTTATACCACAGATGTTCATAAGTTCCCACTTCCATATTACATCTCCAACATTTATCGCTCATTTTTTTATCTATCAATATCTTAATGGGGTCCAATACCATTTCCAAACAACCTTAAAATTATGCTCTTTAATCCTTATAGACAAAGTCCTCATGATTCGACTCTTCCAGTTCTCATTCCAATCCAAATCCAATATTTTAATCTTAAGGTCTTCCTCCCAGTTCCTTTTCATTACCATTTGTGGATTTCCATCAAAATTTATAATCTTATATATCTTACTAACGAGTCCTTTTAACCCAATTTCATCTTTAATAATTTGAGATACTAAACTTTCAAATTTAGTTTTACTTCTATCTATTTTACATATTCCCTTTACTTTCATAGTCCATTTTTCTACTTGTATTTTTTCGAACCAATTCAACTCCAATCTTTGGATTACTTTTTTTCCCCTACTCTCAATTCCTAGAGCTCTTAACCAATTTACTATATTTCCTATATTTTCCTCCTCAATTACTTTATCCCGACTTATATTAGTTTTAATCGGCCAACTTTCAGTTGTCTTCCCCAAGAAAGCTATATCCGGGATCAATTTTTTAACAAATTTATTCCAAATTTTGCTCAACCCCTTTAACCAATAACTATTAATTGCCTTTGTTTTTGCTCTATCTAGAAACCATATAGACCCAAATCTCTTAATATCTTTTAGCTCCAGATCGCCCCAATGACCATCTCCACCTTTAAGTATTTTTATCACGGTTCGAATATTATACGCCCGATAATAATTAAGTAGATTGGGAATTCCCAATCCACCCTCTTTTTGATTTTGATACCACATTTTCTTCATGTTGGCACTTCTGAGAAAACCCGAATCTGAAACCTTCACGGTTTTCCCCCACCCAGTTGAAAGTTCAAGATCTTGCCCCCACACACACCAGTCCATCCCATGGTCCAATCTCCCACTGCCATGCTGGCAGCTTCCACCCACCCAGTTCCAGTCAAGTGCAGAGGTGCAGAGACAAAAGATGACCTTGGTTTTCTAGAAAGAATGTTGTTATGGCTACCTATCATCTAACTCCATACAACCCCCCCTCCCACGGGACCTAGCTATCTGCGGGATCGCATCCTGCCCCATATATCCCTGCGGCCGATTCGCTCCCACAGAGAGGGACTTCTCCGGGTGCCGTCCACTAGGCTATGCCAGCGGGCGACGCCCAGGGGAAGGGCCTTCTCTGTGGCGGGCCCGACCCTCTGGAATGACCTTCCCCCCGAAATTAGAACAACCAATCCAGAGGGTCGTGGGGAGAGGCAGGGCCGAGGGGAGACAAGTCTCATCCTCCCGGTTGGTGGCATGTGGCCGTTGGTTGCAGACGGTCGGGTGCCACAACCCCCGCAGGCTAGGTGGTCAGGGAGTACAGAGCCAGGGCTTACAGCTGATGTTTTGCAATGCCAGGTCCGTTGTCAACAAAGCCCCCCTCATCCATGACCTTGTGTCAGAGGGGGAGCCGGACCTGGCCGGAATTGCGGAGACCTGGTTGGGCCACGAGGGAGGACATCCCCTCGTTGAAATGTGCCCACCAGGCTACCGCGCTTTTCATCAGCCACGGGCCCTTGGCAGGGGCGGTGGGGTAGCGGTCATTGTCAAGGAAAGTCTTGAGCCAAGAGAGACCATTGTGCCACAGACTACCGGTTGTGAGTCCCTCTGCGTGAAGTGGGGCCTAGGGAGGCAGTTGGGCTTGCTGGTTGTATACCTGGCTCCCCGCTATGTAGCAGCAGCCCTGCCCGAGCTCCTGGAGGTGATCGCTACGGTGGCAGTGGAGAACCCCAGACTTTTAGTCATGGGGGACTTTAATCTGCCATCGCTGGGCGAATCATCCGAGGTAGCTCGGGAGTTCATGGCTTCCATGACGGCCATGGACCTGACCCAACTAATTCAGGGCCCCACTCACGAGGGTGGACATACGCCGGATCTTATCTTTGTCTCGGGCCAATGGAAGAGTGATCTGGGCATAGGGGATATAGTCATCACACCCTTGTCATGGTCAGACCACTCACTTATCCAGCTCGACTTTCCGACCGCTGCTCCCCTCTGCGGGGAGGCGGAGCCAGAGTCACCAATCTGGTTCCGCCCCAGGCGCCTAATGGACCCGGATGGGTTCCAGACGGTGCTTGGGCCACTTCCTGTACCCCTGACCCGTGCCCCGATCGAGGACCTCACGGCCGCATGGAATAGTGCGGCCGGGGGAGCCTTAGATCGGGTCGCGCCCTTGCGGCCTCTCCTGCGGCGGCGAGTCACCCTGGCCCCTTGGTTTACCGAGGAGCTGCGGGTGATGAAACGCCGCAAGAGATGCCTAGAGAGAAGATGGAGGTCCACCCGATCTGGATCTGACTGGACACAGGTAAGAGCCCATTTACGGACTTACATTGTGGCGCTGAGAGTGGCCAAACGCCATCATTGTGCTACTCTCATAGCATCCGCAGAAAACCGCCCTGCCGCCCTGTTTAGGGTGACCCGCTCCCTACTTCAGCAGAGGGTGCGGGAAGCCCCGCTACAGGGTAGAGCAGAGGAATTTGTGATTTTTCTGCAGGAGAAAACCGCTCAGATACAGAACGGGCTACCCTCCATTGGTGGCCCAGTGGGATGCCACGAGACAGATCTTGTTTGGGAGGAGTTTGACTCCATTACTTCCGAGGATATGGACAGGTTACGTGGGCGACTGCGAGCCACCACATGTTTATTGGACCCGTGTCCCTCCTGGCTTGTACTGGCATCCTGGGAGGTGACACGAGGCTGGCTCCAAGAGGTTGTCAACACCTCCTTGAGTGAGGGTTCCTTGCCTGCTTCCCTAAAAGAGGCCATGGTGAGGCCCCTCCTTAAGAAGCCCTCTTTGGACCCAGCTCTTTTAAACAACTATCGTCCAGTCTCCAACCTTCCCTTTTTGGCGAAGGTTGTCGAGAGTGTGGTGGCACAACAGTTTCCCCGTCACCTGGAGGAAGTTGATTATCTAGATCCGCGCCAGTCCGGCTTTCGGCCCGGGCACAGCACTGAGACGGCATTGGTCGCGTTGGTCGATGATCTCTGGAGGGCCAGAGATGGGGGTTGTTCCTCCATCCTGGTCCTATTAGACCTCTCGGCGGCTTTCGATACCATCGACCATGGTATCCTATTGCATCGGCTGGGGGGGTTGGGAGTGGGAGGCACCGTTTTACGGTGGTTCTCCTCCTACCTCTCTGGCCGATCACAATTTGTGTTAGCAGGAGAGCAGAGGTCGACCTCGAGACCCCTCACATGTGGGGTGCCTCAGGGGTCGGTCCTCTCGCCTCTCCTGTTTAACACATACATGAAGCCACTGGGTGAGATCATCCGTGGCTTTGGGGTAGAGTACCATCTATACGCTGACGACACCCAGCTGTATATTTCTACCCCAAACCACCCCAACGATGCCATAGCGGTGATGTGCCAGTGCCTGGAAGCCGTGCGGGTCTGGATGGGAAGTAACGGACTCAGGCTCAACCCGACCAAGACCGAGTGGCTGTGGTTTCCGGCTGCCCGATTCAACCAGCTCACTCCATCGCTGGCCATAGGGGACGAACATCTTGCCCCTGTGGATGGGGCGCGCAATTTGGGTGTCCTCCTAGATGCCCGGCTGTCCATGGAAGATCAAGTGACAGCCGTGGCCAGGAGGGCGTTTTACCAGGTTCGCCTGGTTCGCCAATTGCGCCCCCTATTGGATCGGGACGCCCTTCGCACAGTCACTCATGCGCTCATGACATCCCGACTGGACTATTGCAACTCTCTCTACATGGGGCTCCCCTTGAGGTGCACCCGGAGACTTCAGCTAGTCCAGAATGCAGCCGCGCGAGCAATTATGGGAACCGCTAGGTCTACCCATGTAACACCGCTCTTGCGTGAGCTGCACTGGCTACCTGTCGTCTTCCGGGTGCGCTTCAAGGTGTTGATTATCATCTTTAAAGCGCTCCATGGCTCGGGACCTAGCTATCTGCGGGATCGGATCCTGCCTCATACATCCTCACGGCCGATTCGCTCACACAGAGAGGGACTTCTCCGGGTGCCGTCCACTAGACTCTGTCAGCGGGCGACGCCCAGGGGAAGGGCTCTCTCTGTGGCGGGCCCGGCCCTCTGGAACGACCTTTCCCCCGACATTAGGACGACCACGGACCTCCGCTCCTTCCGTCTCAAATTAAAAACTCATTTCTTCTGTCTGGCCGGCCTAGGATAGTCTCTCTGTCTTTGGGGTTTTATTGGGGTTTTATAGCATAGCTTAGTTTTAATGGGAATTTTAGCGCAGGTTTAGATTTAATTTATTTTTAATGAAATGTTTGTATATATTTATTGTTTTATTGTGCCTGTGCACCGCCCCGAGTCCCCGAGGGGAGAGGGTGCGGTTTAGAAATATTAAATTATTATTATTATTATTATAACTACGGACCTCCGCTCCTTCCATCAAAAACTAAAAACTCATTTCTTCTGCCTGGCCGGCCTGGGGTAATCGAACTGTTTTATTAGGGTTTTTTAGGGGTTTAGTTTTAGTTGGTTTGGGATTTTAGTGCAGGGTTTAAGTTTAATTCATTTTAATATTGTATTTATGCTTGTGGTTTTATACATGTATTTTTAAATTCCCTGTGCACCGCCTCGAGGGAGGAGGGAGGGAGGAGGAGGGGGAGGATGGCAAGGAGGAGGAGGAGGAGGAAGAGATCCAATCCTTTCTAAGCATTTTTGAATCCCACTCATTGGAAGCTGACCCCGTTTTGATGGAATAACAGAGTAGGAAGGGACCTAGGAGGTCTTATAGACCAACCCACCTGATCAAGCAGGAAACCCTGTAGAATTTCAGACAAATTGTCAGCCTCCGCTGTGTTGCTCACTTCGGCTGCCATTGAAACGGGGAGAGAAGGTTTTGGGTATTTGGGAATGGGACTGTATGGTGCAGGAGGGAGAATTGGAGAAGGGAGTATGTTCTCGCCATCTGCTTCGCATACCAAGGGCTGGGACCGCGCGGTGGTCAAGGTCCACGGTCTTGCATGCCATTCTGATGATGCTCCTGAAGATGCAACCCACATGACAACTAAGGGGTTTTTGCATTGGGCAGTGGGGTTCTTGGCAGTCTCTGAGCTTGGTTGTTTTCTTGCAGACGTTTCATGACCAAACTGGGTAACATAATCAGAGCTAGAAAGGAATGGGGTTTGCAGAGATGATGATGAAGGTAATGAGGAGGAGGAGGAGGAGGAGGAGGAGGAGGAGGAGGAGGAGGAGGAGGAGGAGGAGGAGGAGGAGGAGGAGGAGGAGGAGGAGGAGGAGGAGGAGGAGGACAAGGTCTGTGGATTTCCTGGTGTTCTCTGAGTTTGGTTCTTTTATACAATAATACAATAGCAGAGTTGGAAGGGACCTTGGAGGTCTTCTAGTCCAACCCCCTGCCTAGGCAGGAAACCCTAAAGCGTTTCAAACAAATGGCTATCCAACATCTTCTTGAAGACTTGCAGTGTTGGAGCATTCACAACTTCTGGAGGCTTGCAACAAAGGGACATTGACCAAAGCCTTGTTAGGATGGAGACAGCATTATTGCAGAAGTAAATTGATTTACATATTGTGTGTGTGTGCGTTGTGTGTTTATTAGTAAGATGTTCGGGACACAATGTCCAGGTCTTGGTTTTCATAGAAACAGGGCAGGTAATTAAGAAGAAGAGCAGGTGCCCCTTTCCAGAAAAGATTTGGCTTCATGAAATATTGAGTGCAAGAGTTAATGGGCCGCCATCTTTACGCTGAGGAAAATGACGAATTAGGGCTTCCTTCTTTCCTATCAGTTACATCGCCCACCTTTGTCTCTTTTAATGCCTCCCTTTTTATTTTATGCCAATAAAAAGGCATGAAATGAGTCTCCTTTCCACAATCCGCTGAATGAAAGGCCAACTAAGAGAAGAAGAAGAAAAAAGAGCTAGCAAGCGGCTCAATATAAGGATTAAATTAAATTAAAATGGCGTTGAATACAAGATAAATACTTTATGAGAGCCTGGTGAGCGAATCCTTTTTTAACTCACATCCCAGGCACCATAAGACAGAGAATTGAAGGAAATATAATGAGCAAGAAAGCCTATTGGTGCCCACTGATCAAAATATTAGAATAGAATAGCAGAGTTGGAAGGGACCTTGGAGGTCATCTAGTCCAACCCCCTGCCTAGGCAGGAAGCCCTATACCGTTTCAGACAAATGGCTATCCAACATCCTCTTAAAGACTTCAATGTTGGGGCATTCACAACTTCTGGAGGCAACTTCTGTTCCACTGGTTAATTGTTCTCCCTGTCAGGAAATTTCTCCTCAGTTCTAAGTTGCTTCTCTCCTTGATTAGTAGATAATTAGTTTTCTTGTAGATGCTTCAAAACCAAACTAGGTAACATCATCAGAGCTAGAAGGGAAAGGGGTTTGCAGACTCAATTGTGATGATAAATTCATTCTTTCTTTCTTTCTTTCTTTCTTTCTTTCTTTCTTTCTTTCTTTCTTTCCTTCCTTCCTTCCTTCCTTCCTTCCTTCCTTCCTTCCTTCCTTTCCTTTCCTTTCCGTTGGGTCACTGGTAGCGGCGGGCCAGATTTACTTCCAGGTATGCCGGTGGAACCCCCTCTCATCGGTTCTCTAAATTTCACCAACCGGCTCTCGCGAGTAGGTGCGAGCCTGCAGAAACCCACCACTGAGGTAGTGGTGGTGGTGGAGGAGGAGGAGGAGAGAGGAGGAGGAGGAAGAAGAAGAGGAGGAGGAAGAGAACAACAACTGTGGGGTTCTTGGTGCTCTCTGAGCTTAGCTGTTTTCTTGCCGATGTTTCAGAACCAATGAAGGTAACAGCATCAACATTACTGGTAGAAGGGAGTGGAGTTTGCTCTCTGCTTATATGCAAATAGCTTGCCCTGTCAGAGTTTGTGGCACTGAATAATTGATTGATTCTCTAACTGCTCATCTCACACATGTGATTCTGGGTGGCTTATTAAGGTTAAAGAGGAAAAAACTACCATTTAGAAACCTTTTTGAACAGGAACTGGAAGAAATAATAATAATAATACACAGCAGGTTCCCCCCCCCTCCCTTTCTAACACGGCACTTTTCATTCCCCATAACATATTTTACGGACCACCGCAAATAATAGACTTATGGCCAGTGGGAAGAGATTTCCGTTTCCACCGAGAGCTTTCTTAATTGTCTAGAACATTTTTGCATAATGACACATTAAACGGAACATCTTAACTACAGCTTCGTGAAAACGCTCCTCACTTTTGCCAGGCTTTTTCCAAATGACTTAACAAGCCGCAGCGAAAAGCGGAAGGGCGAAGAGAGGATACTGGGTGAGCCCTGACCATTCCCAGTCCCCTTTTACCGGCCATCTGCCTCACATAATGACGATGCATATGGACCCGTCCTTTCTCCCTGGGCAAGAATTGGGAAAAGTCACCGTGAAGCAAAATGTCTACGGGGGTTCTCACCCTGAAAATGCCTCTCCCTCCCTCCCCCCGCTGTGAGGAGGCCAAATAGCCCACGCCCAGCATGCGCAGATGCAAAAAACAAGATGGTGGTGCCATAGGCAAGGCCCAGCATGTGCCATAGACCACACCCAGCATGCGCAGAAGCAAAAAACAAGATGGCGGTGCCATAAGCCACGCCTACCGTACGCAGAAACAAAAAACAAGATGGTGGAGCTATAGGCCACGGCCAGCTTGCGCAGAAGCAAAAAAACAAGATGGCAGTGCCATAGGCCACGCCCAGCAGTTGCAGAAATGAAAAACAAGATGGTGGCATCATAGGCAACGCCCAGCATGCGCAGAAGCAAAAAACAAGATGGCGGTGCCATAAGCCACGCCTACCGTACGCAGAAGCAAAAAACAAGATGGTGCAGCTATAGGCCACGGCCAGCTTGCGCAGAAGCAAAAAAACAAGATGGCAGTGCCATAGGCCACGCCCAGCAGTTGCAGAAATGAAAAACAAGATGGCGGCATCATAGGCAACGGCCAGCATGCGCAGAAGCAAAAAACAAGATGGTGGTGCCATAGGCCACACCCAGCATGCGCAGAAGCAAAAAAAAATGGCGGTGCCATAGGCCATGCCCAGCATGCGCAGAAGCAAAAAACAAGTTGCCGGTGCCATAGGCCATGCCCAGCATGTGCCATAGGCCACACCCAGCCTGCGCAGAAGCAAAAAACAAGATGGCGGTGCCATAGGCCACGCCCAGCATGTGCCATAGGCCACGCCCAGCCTGCGCAGTAGCAAAAATACACGATGGCGGCACCACAGGCATGCACAGAAGCAAAAAACAAAATGCCGATGCCATAGGCCATGCCCAGCATGCGCAGAAGCAAAAAACAAGATGGTGGTGCCATAGGTGACGCCCAGCATGTGCAGAAGCAAAAAAGCAAGATGGCGGCACCATAGGCCCAGCATGAACGGAAGCAAAAAACAAGATGGTGGAGCTATAGGCCACGCCCAGCATGCACAGAAGCAAAAAACAAGATGGTGGAGCTATAGGCCACGCCCAGCAAGCACAGTAGCAAAAAACAAGATAATAATAATAATAATAATAATAAATTTTATTTATAACCCGCACTCTCTCCCCTAAGGGACTCGATGGCGGCACCACAGCCCACATCCAGCGTGCGCAGAAGCAAAAAAGAAGATAGTGGCACCATAGGCCACGCCCAGCATGGGCAGAAGCAAAAAACAAGATGGCGGCACCATAGGCCACGCCCAGCATGCACAGTAGCAAAAAACAAGATGGCGGCACCACAGCCCACATCCAGCGTGCGCAGAAGCAAAAAAGAAGATAGTGGCACCATAGGCCACGCCCAGCATGCACAGAAGCAAAAAGAAAGATGGTGGTGCCATAGGCCACGCCCAGCATGTGCAAAAGCAAAAAACAAGATGGCCACGCCATAAGCACTGTCAAGAAAACCGGTTTGGGGGCGTGGCAGCAGAGTTACTCCCCACTCGGCCAAACCGGTCCAAACTGGTAGCAACCCACCTCTGGCCATGTGCCGACCCCCCCCCCCCGCCCAGCAACTGGGCAGAGAACTGGTTGCTATTTTTTTTTCAATCCCACCCCTGATTGTCTGCCTCTTTGATCTCAACCACACTTGTCCTGGCCCAGCTGCTCCCCAACGGGGAACTGAGGCTTATTTCGCCCGAAAACAAGACCTGCCCCTATGGAATTAAGTATGCCGATGCTGTCTCGGTGGCTGTTTTTTCCTGAAACGGTTCCCCGGTTCATAATGACAGATGCTCAATGAATCCAGAATCAGCCCTGGCTGCTTCCTCGCTACGTTAAAACAGCAAGAAGCAGCCGATGAGTCATCAGCACCAAAAAAATAAATAAAATGAAATGAAACCCACTGCTGGACCAGGAGAGGAGGTGGGGATGCAGCCCAGGACATGTTCGGCACGTAGGAAGCCCCCCCCCCCCAAATCGCCTTCTGGCAGATTTCGGGGAGGGGGCAGCACTGACTCCCCCCCTCCCCGCACCCCAAAAAAAGCATCTTGCAACTTTAGCACCCGTGCCAGGGTCATCATCCTTGGGGTGCTAAGCTCCCTGTCAACCAGCCTCTTTGCTGCAGAGAAAAACAGCTGCAGAAGGAGCCTGGCTTACTCTCGGTAGCAATTGCCATCCTACAATGGTGTGGCTAAATTCCCTTCCAACTCAGCATATGTTGCCACCCGACCTGGCATTTGTATTTATATCTATTAATATGCATGCCCCCCCACTCCCCCGTTTTAGAGCCCTACTGCTTTTCTGCAGGACATCTGTGCATACCGGGCTGCCTGAGATTATGATTATTTATTTATTTATTTTATTTTTTTAAACTGAAGCTGGCTTCTCCATGTTTGCTGGCGGTTTCGTGTTCTGCATTTGGATCGTGGCTAGCGGCCTCGAGGCTTTGCTTAAGGAGGAAGGAGGGACATTAGCAAATCAATGAAGAATCAATAAAGATGGGGAGGGGAGGAGGAAGGAGGGAAGAGAAAGGAAGGAGGAAGGAGGGAAGGGAAGAAAAGGGAAGGAGAAAGAAGGGAAGGAGGAAGGGAAGGAAGAAGGGAAGAGAAGGAAAAGAAAGGGAAGGGAAGGAGGAAGGGAAATGGAAAGAACGGGAAGGGAAGGAGGAAGAAGGGAGGGGAAAGGAAGGAGGAAGGGAAGAAGGGAAGAGAAGGAAAAGAAAAGAAAGGAAAGGGAAGGAAGAAGGGAAGGAGGAAGAATGGAAAGGAAGGAGGAAGGGAAGGAAGAAGGAAAGGAAAGGAAAGGAAAAGAAAGGGAAGGGAAGAAGAAGGAAAGGAAAGGAGGAAGAAGGGAGGGAAGAAGAAGAGAAGGAAAGGAGGAAGGGAAAGAGGAAGAAGGGAAGGAAAGGGAAGGAGGAAGGGAAGGAGGGAAGAGAAGGAAAAGAAAAGAAAGGGAAGGGAAGGAGGAAGGGAAGGAGGAAGAATGGAAAGGAAGGAGGAAGGGAAGGAAGAAGGGAAGGGAAGGAAATGAAAAGAAAGGGAAGGGAAGAAGGAAAGGAAAGGGGGAAGAAGGGAAGGAAGAAGAGAAGGAAAGGAGGAAGGGAAGGAGGAAGAAACGAACAGAAAAGATGAAGAAGGGAATTAATTTATGGCAGTGGGTGGAAACTAATCAAGGAGAGAAGCAACTTAGAACTGAGGAGAAATTTCCTGACAGTTGGAACAATTAATCGGTGGAACAGAAGTTGCCTCCAGAAGTTGTGAATGCCCCAACATGCCCCAACACCCATCCTTTAAGAGGATGTTGGACAGCCATTTGTCTAAAACGGTATAGGGCTTCCTGCCTAGGCAGGGGGTTGGACTAGATGACCTCCAAGGTCCCTTCCAACTTTGCTATTCTATTCTAATATTTTGATCAGTGGGCACCAATAGGCTTTCTTGCTCATTATATTTCCTTCAATTCTCTGTCTTATGGTGCCTGGGATGTGAGTTAAAAAAGGATTCTCTCACCAGGCTCTCATAAAGTATTTATCTTGTATTCAACGCCATTTTAATTTAATTTAACCCTTATATTGAGCCGCTTGCTAGCTCTTTTTTTCTTCTTCTCTTAGTTGGCCTTTCATTCAGCGGATTGTGGAAAGGAGACTCATTTCATGCCTTTTTATTGGCATAAAATAAAAAGGGAGGCATTAAAAGAGACAAAGGTGGGCGATGTAACTGATAGGAAAGAAGGAAGCCCTAATTCGTCATTTTCCTCAGCGTAAAGATGGCGGCCCATTAACTCTTGCACTCAATATTTCATGAAGCCAAATCTTTTCTGGAAAGGGGCACCTGCTCTTCTTCTTAATTACCTGCCCTGTTTCTATGAAAACCAAGACCTGGACATTGTGTCCCGAACATCTTACTAATAAACACACAACGCACACACACACAATATGTAAATCAATTTACTTCTGCAATAATGCTGTCTCCATCCTAACAAGGCTTTGGTCAATGTCCCTTTGTTGCAATCATTATCACTGTGTCGACTTTTTGTATCTCAGTTCCTCCTCCTCCTCCTCCTCCTCCTCCTCCTCCTCCTCCTCCTCCTCCTCTTTCTCCTCCTCCCTCTCCTTCTCCTCCTTCTCTTCTTTTTCTACTTTGTTTCTTCTTCCTCCTCCTGCTCTTTTTCTCCTCCTCCCCCCTCCTATCCCCCTCCCTGCCCTCCTTCTCCCTCTTCTCCTCCTCCTTCTCCTTCCTCCTTCTCCTGCTCTCCTTCTACTTCTTCTTCCTCCTCCTCTTCCTCCCCTCCATTTCCCTCTTCTTTTTCGTCTCCTCTTCCTCTCCCCTTCTCCTCTTCCCCTCGTCCTCTCCTCCTCCCCTTCTTTTCCTTCTCCTTCTTCCTCTTCCCCTCCTCCTTGTCCTCTCCTCATCCTCCTCCTCCCCTTCTTTTCCTTCTCCTTCTTCCTCTTCCCCTCCTCCTTGTCCTCTCCTCCTCCTCCTCCTCCCCTTCTTTTCCTTCTCCTTCTTCCTCTCCTCCTCCTCCTGCTCTCCATCTACTTCTTCTTTACTCCTCCTCCTCTCCTCCTCCTCCTCTTTCTCCCCTCCTTCTCCCTCTTCTTTTTCGTCTCCTCTTCCTCTCCCCTTCTCCTCTTCCCCTCGTCCTCTCCTCCTCCTCCCCTTCTTTTCCTTCTCCTCCTTCCTCTTCCCCTCCTCCTTGTCCTCTCCTCATCCTCCTCCTCCCCTTCTTTTCCTTCTCCTTCTTCCTCTTCTCCTCCTCCTGCTCTCCATCTACTTCTTCTTCCTCTTCCTCCTCTTCCTCCCCTCCTTTTCCCTCTTCTTCTTCCTTCTCCTCCTCTTCCTCCCCTCCTTTTCCCTCTTCTTTTTCATCTCCTCTTTCTCTCCCCTTCTTTTCCTTCTCCTTCTTCCTCTCCCCTTCTCCCTCTTCCCCTCCTCCCCCCCTCCTTTTCCTTCTCCTTCTTCCTCCTCCTCCTCTTCCTCCCCTCCTTTTCCCTCTTCTTCTTCCTCTCCCCTTCTCCCTCTTCCCCTCCTCCTCCTCCCCTTCTTTTCCTTCTCCTTCTTCCTCTTCTCCTCCTCCTGCTCTCCATCTACTTCTTCTTCCTCCTCCTCCTCTCCTCCTCCTCCTCTTCCTCCCCTCCTTCTCCCTCTTCTTTTTCGTCTCCTCTTCCTCTCCCCTTCTCCTTTTCTCCTCGTCCTCTCCTCCTCCTCCCCTTCTTTTCCTTCTCCTTCTTCCTCTTCTCTTCCTCCTCCCCTCCTTTTCCCTCTTCTTCTTCCTCCTCCTCCTCTTCCTCCCCTCCTTTTCCCTCTTCTTCTTCGTCTCCTCTTCCTCTCCCCTTCTTTTCCTCCTCCTTCTTCCTCCTCCTCCTCTCCCTCCCCTCCTTTTCCCTCTTCTTCTTCGTCTCCTCTTCCTCTCCCCTTCTCCCTCTTTCCCTCCTCCTCCTCCCCTTCTTTTCCTTCTCCTTCTTCCTCTTCCCCTCACCCTCCTTCTCCTCCTATTCCCCACCTCCTGCTCCTCCTCCTCCTCTACTTCAGAGGTGGGTTGCTCCCAGTTCAGCCCGGATCGAGCGAACCGGTAGTGGCGGTGGCATGAGGCTCCACCCACACGCCCCAATGCATGCACAGGAGCGGCGCCCTCACGCACAAGCATCAGCAAACTGGTAGCGCCGGGATTTGCAACCCACTTATGTTCTAGTTTTTCTTCTTCTTGTCCTCCTCCTCCTCTTCCTCCTCCTCTTCCCCTCCCTGCCCTCCCCCCCCTTCACTAGGATTAAGACCAACACTGTTCAACTTTATATAAATGACATATAATTCAAAAGAACGTAGAAAAAACAACAAAGCCAATTCAGGGTTTTTTGGCACTGAATTCACATCTGGAACATTTTTTCTGCCAATTAAAATCGGTACCACCCTTTAGAGAAACCTGCTATGCTCAAAACTGTGTTTTGCCATCAATTAGCTGAACAACCAATTTCTTTCTTTAAAAAAAAAAAAGACCCACAGAAATATCCAGGCGATGAAAACATCATGATTTTCCATTGGATTAATGATCATTTTCACTGTATAGAAAACTGACACAATAATGGCTGGCATTAAAATTACTGTACAAACATTTCCATTCGTTTATTCCTGCCTCCTTCTAATCTGCGGAGAGTAAACACCTATTATAAACAGCCAGTTGCAAATATCTATTATAGGCGTACGACGTGGTACTTTAATATTTTAATTCCTACAGTGCTACCAAGGGTTTTCCAGCTGCCAGCCCATATCTGGGCATCGTTCAGCTTTCCATAAGTTGGCAAAGGACGCTTCTTTGATCTTATCCCACATCTTAATCAAACATCCCCTTACATAGTGGCTCATAAAATACTTGTATTTTTTTCCTCAGGTTCCAGAACGTACCAGAGATTGAAGGAGAAGATCTTAAAGATCTTATGAGTACAATTTTAGCAGATTATATTAAAAGGAATAAAGAACAACTCTGGTGGGATATGGGCCTGGTTTATAGAATTAACTCAGCATACGCTAGAATAAATGATGTAACAAGGGAAGTCCATATTAAATTTTTAAGGAGGTCCACAAGGGATGAGATATTGAGGGCCCAGCGGGGAGAACCTCTGAAATATCAGAAAAAAGAAGTTGCTATTCTGAAACAAATTCCACAAAAGAATTAGAGAGATAAGAAGGAAATATTCCTTCTTATCCAAAAAATTATATTAAAAAGGAGTTTGGTTCAAATGGTTGCCGCCAGAAGGAATGTTGGTCTTTTGGGAAGGAGGCAGAATTAGACTTAAAACATTAAGAAAGGCGGAGGCCTTTCTTCAAAAGCATTCCTCACTCCTAGGAGACGAAGAAGAGGGAACAGGGGGGGGGGGCGTGGCTCCACCCGCAAATGGGAAGGGAGAAGAAGAATCAATAGCAAAAAGACTCAGATCTCAAAAATGATTTTATCTGAAATTTTACTGTGATAGTTGTATTAGATGGCGATGAAAAACATGATTGAATGTACCAGTGGTGGGTTTCAAATTTTTTAGAACCTACTCTGTGGGTGTGGCCTATTTTGTGGGCGTGACTTGGCAGTCATGTGACAGGATGGGAGTGGCCACCTTTTAAAATGTGGTGGAACTCATTTAACAACGCTCTTGCTTAGCAACCAAAATTTTGGACTCAATTGTGATGATAAATTCTTTCTTCCTTCCTTCCTTCCTTCCTTCCTTCCTTCCTTCCTTCCTTCCTTCCTTCCTTCCTTCCTTCCTTCCTTCCTTCCTTCCTTTCTTTCTTTCTTTCTTTCTTCCTTCCTTCCTTCCTTCCTTTCCTTTCCTTTCCTTCCCGTTGGGTCACTGGCAGTGGCGGGCCAGATTTACTTCCAGGTACGCCAGTGGAACCCCCTCTCACCGGTTCTCTAAATTTCACCAACCGGCTCTCGCGAGTAGGTGCGAGCCTGCAGAAACCCACCACTGGAATGTACCAATTATACAATGTAACATATATGTATGCTTGCCCTTTGCTTTCTTTAAAAAATGTTGTATTGGTATGAAGTTTTGGGAGGACCACCACCTCCGGCATGGAAGCCTCTAAAACAGTGATGGCTAACCTTTTTTGGCTTGCGTGCCCAAAGCGGGGGGAACGCAGGGAGGGCGTGCGTGGGCGTGCCACACCCATAATGCTATGTGCACAACCCCCTGCTTTTGGCGCACTTTTTTCGCCCTCCCCAGGCTCCAGAGGCTTTCTAGGAGCCTGGGGAGGGTGAAAACAGCTTTTTACCCACCTCCAGAGGCAAAAAACAGCCTCAAAAGAAGGCCTAAATCAGCTGGTCAGCACACACAAGCGTGCTGGAGCTGACAGGGCAATGCCTCGCGTGCCCTAAGACAGGGGTCCCCAACCCCCGGTCCGCAGACCGGTGCCGGTCCGTGGCTTGATAGGAACCGGGCCGCAGGGCCGGAGACAAGGAGGGAGGAGGGGGCAGCCCCCTGGGCAGAGCGCACGCCGGATGTGGGAGAGCGCATGCGGGGCCGTTCGCGCCGTTGGAGGCCCTAGAGAGCCGAGTGAGCCGACTCCCCCCCCGTGAGCGCATGCGCCACCTGTTCCCCCTCCCCCCCCACTCCTCCTCTAGGCCAGCCGGTCCGCAGAATTTTTTTTAAATGAAACCGGTCCCTGGTGCAAAAAAGGTTGGGGACCCCTGCCCTAAGAAATGGTTCCGCGTGCCACCTGTGGCACCCGTGCCATAGGTTCGCCATCACTTCGGGGAGAGGGAGCGGTATACAAATAAACATTTGATTGATTGATTGATTGATCACTGCTCTAAAATGTTATGTTAACCCTCCAACCCTTTTCCCACAAATACTGTAAAACCAATAAAAATTGTTGACCGAGGATAAAAATACTTGTATTGACCTTCTTTTGTTGGCCAAAGAAAGTAGCGCCATCCCTGCTGTAAATTGTATCCTTCAATGGTTAGTATGTGTTTCCTCTCTAGTGTTATCCAGTCCTTTATCCAAACCAGGCAAGAGGCTTGATAATACCACTCCCAATTTGGAAGCCCCCAAGCCTCCCCTTGTTTTGTGCTCCTGCATCATTTTTCTTTTAATACACAGGTTTTTTTTCCCTTGCCAAATGAATTTGCCAGTTATCTGGTCCATTTTATTAAAAAAAAAATCCTCTCTACTCTTGCACAGGGACAGTATAGGTGGTACCTTGCTCAATAGTAGCAACTGTGAGAGGGATCTTGGAAACCTAGTGGACAACCATTGAAATAGGAGCCAGCCATGGACAGCAGCTGCCCAAAAAGCCAACACAGTTCTAGGCTGCATCAGTTCTAGTTCTAGGCTGCATCTCTCTCTCCCACTTTCTTTTTCTTTCTATTTTTCTTTCTCTCTTTTTCTTTTTGTCTCTATCTCGCTCTTTATCTGTCTCTCTCTCCTCCCTCCACCCATCTGTCATTCTGTGTGTGTGTGTCTCTCTCTCTCTGATTCCCTCTCTCCTTCCCTCTCTCTCTGTGTCTCTCTCTGTTTGTCTCTTCCTCCCTCCCCCTCTGTCTCTCTCTTTATGTCAGTCTCCCCCTCCCTCCCTCCCTCCCTTCCCCACCCCCGGAAGCAGTGGAAAGTCCGGCACGCTGGCCGGGGAGACCACGGCTGCCTCCTCCCGCAGCGGGTGGGGGGAGAACCCGAGGCCGCGGCCATCCAAGCACCACGGAGGCTGTGCGGGCGCCGCACGCCCACCTCTGTCCCAGCCCCACACGACGGCCAGCCCCGGAAAGCACGGCTTGGCAGCCTCTGCAGGCGGCTGTTGCTGCTGCTGCCCCCAAGCCCTGCGACAGGCAGCTCCCGCCATCCGAGCGCATTGGGCAGGACAGCCGGCCACGTTTCCACCAGGTCCCTCTTTGGCCCCTCGGGTGCGGCTCTTCCTCTCTCCCTCCCCCCCCCCCCCCGCCCGGCGGCAGCGGAGGGCCCGGCATGTCAGCTGGGGGGGCTCTGGCTGCCTCCCCCTGTAGCGAGCGAGCAAGCTGGCAGGAATAGCCCACACTCCAGAAGATGGGCTTAAGATACAGAAGGATCTGGACAAACTTGAACATTGGGCACTATCTAATAAAATGAAATTAAATGGCGAAAAAAGTAAGGTTCTACATTTAGGCAAGAAAAACAAAATGCCCAGGGACAGTATAGGTGGTACCTTGCTCAATAGCAGCAACTATGAGAGGGATCTTGGGAGTCCTAGTGGACAACCATTGAAATAGGAGCCAGCCGTGGGCAGCAGCTGCCAAAAAAGCCAACACAGTTCTAGGCTGCATAAACAGAGGGAGAGAATCAAGATCATGTGAAGTGTTAATACAACTTTATAAGGCCTTGGGAAGGCCACACTGGGAATACTGCATTAAGTTTTGGTCACCACGATGTAGAAAAGATGTGGAGACTCTAGAAAGAGTCCAGAGAAGAGCAACCAAGATGATTAGAGGACTGGAGACTAAGACATATGAAGAACGGCTGCAGGAACTGGGTATGTCTAGTTTGATGAAGAGAAGGACCAGGGGAGACATGATAGCAGTGTTCCGATATCTCAGGGATTGCCACAAAGAAGAGGGAGTCAAACTATTCTCCAAGGCACCTGGGGGCAGGACAAGAAGCAATGGGTGGAAACTAATCAAGGAGAGAAGCAACTTAGAACTAAGGAGAAATTTCCTGACAGTTAGAACAATTAACCTCTGGAACAGCTTGCCTCCAGAAGTTGTGAATGCCCCAACCCTGGAAGTCTTTAAGAAGATGTTAGATAGCCATTTGTCTGAAATGGTGTAGGGTTCCTGCCCACGCAGGGGGTTGGACTAGAAGACCTGCAAGGTCCCTTCCAACTCTGCTATTGTATTGTATTGTATTGTATTGTATTGTATTGTATTGCATTGTATTGCAGGAGCCGTTTGGAAAAGGTATATCCATTTTGGCAGCACATGTGCCTTTATCACCGCCACTCTTCCTAGCAAGGATAGTTGTACATTCCTCCATCTGGCAAAGGACGCTTCTAATGCAGTTTGTACAGCGACGATAAAAATCAGGATCTGGGACTATGGATTGATTTTTAAGTAAACATTTCACGTTCTGTCAAGTCCTCCCATAAACCATTTGGCTTGCCAATGTCAAAACGGCCATCAGCTGAGAGTATAATTTAGCATTAGATTAAAGAGAGCAGGTTGAGAGCAGGACTGGGCTAGCCAGGAACTAGGAGAGGGGGAGTTGTAGTTCTGCCTTTGGCATGAACATTTCAGGAAGAGATTTTTGTTTTAATTGTCCGTTTATGTATAGAAGTGGTATATGCATATTTTATATGTATATTTAATTGCATACATGTATATTTATGTTTTAACTCTATAGGTATATATACTGTACATACCTTTATGACTGTAAACTGCCCAGAGTTACTCTACAGTAAGATGGGAGGTCGATAAAACAAACAAACAAACAAACAAACAAACAAACAAACAAACAGGAAATCACTTCTGAAAAGTTTGCTAAGAAAACTGTAGAGACACATCCAGGCTGTTACCAGCAATCAAAAGAGATTGGAAGGCACAGTAGATTTGATTCTGTTCTGTTCTGTTTTCTATTCTATTGTATTCTGGTTGTTCTAGTCTGTTCTCTGTTATATTCTGCTCTGTCCTTTTTTCTCTTCTCTTCTCTTCTCTTCTCTTCTCTTCTCTTCTCTTCTCTTCTCCTCTTCTCTCCTCTCCTCTCCTCCCCTCCCCTCCCCTCCCCTCCCCTCCCCTCCTCCTCTCCTCTCCTCTCCTCTCTTCTCTTCTCTTCTCTTACAATCTGTTTTCTCTATTCTATTTTGTTCTGTTTTAGAAGAATAGAATAGAATTCTTTATTGGCCAAGTGTGATTGGACACACAAGGGATTTGTCTTTGGTGCATCTGTTTGGTGCATGTTCTGTTTTCTATTCTGTTTTATTCTATTCTGTTCTATTCTACTCTGTTCTCTCTTCTCTTCTACAATCTGTTTTCTCTATTCTATTATATTCTGTTCTGTTCTCTATTCTGTTCTGTTCTATTTTCTTCCATTCTCTGTTCTATCCTGTTCTTTGTTCTATTCTGTTTTCTATTTTATTCTAGTCTAATCTAGTCTATTCTCTATCCTATCCTACCCTACCCTACAATCTGTTTTCTTTATTCTATTCTATTCTACTCTGTTCTCTCTTCTCTTCTACAATCTGTTTTTTCCATTCCATTATATTCTATCCTGTTCTGTTCTCCATTCTATTATGTTCTCTGTTCTATTCTGTTTTATTATAGTCTAGTCTAGTCTATTCTTTCTTCTATTCTATCCTATCCTATCCAACCCAACCCAACCCAACCCAATCCAATTCTACAATCTGTTTTCTCTGTTCTGTTCTGTTCTGCTCTGTTTTCTATTCTATTCTACTCTGTTCTCTTCTCTTCGCTTCGCTTCTACAATATTTTCTCTATTCTATTATATTCAGTTCTATTATATTCCATTCTGTATTTATCCTATTCTGTTTCGTTCCATTCTCTGTTCTATTTTATTCTGTTTTCTATTCTATTCTAATCTAGTCTATTCTCTCTCCTCTCCTCTCCTATTCTACAATCTGTTTTTTCTATTCTATTCTGTTCTGTTCTGTTCTGGTCTGGTCTGGCCTGTTTTCTATTCTATTCTATTCTGTTCTGTTCTAGTCTGTTCTCTGTTCTATAATACTCTCTTCTCTTCGTAGCATCCCCTCAAATATTGGAACACTGCTATCATGTCACCAACTGAAACCAGTCTATCCCAATCAACTAATGGATGTTGCAAAGCTTCAGAAAGAGACAGGGGGTTTGGGGGCCAAGGATGGGTCAACTGAGTGCTTAGTCTCACCTTATTATGGACCTTCAAAAATCTAATGAAGAAATAAATGAACGTTCTGTATTATTGATTGACATTTGCAAATCTAATAAAGAAATAAACAGACATTTTGTATTATCGATTTCTTCATCGATTGGGTACCCATCTTGTTTGTGATGCTGTTCGGTGGCTGGGCATAATTAAACCTGTCCTGTAAAAGAGTAGGATGAAAATAAAATGGAATTCAAAACACTGACCCTTAAATAAACCTACGGAGCAGCCTCAAATTTTACAAGTTAGAATTGACAGATTGTGAAAACAAAGAAACAAAATGATGGGTCTAAACGCAAGAAATGAGAACAGCCAGCTTGGTCTAGCGATGAAGAAACCAGAGTAGAAATCAGAACAAGGCATGAAAGCTGACCGGGTGACTTGAGCCAATCACCAGGTGACCACGAGTTCTAGTCCTGCCTTAGGAATGGAAACCCGTTGGATGGCTCTTGACCAATCATCGGAACACTGGGATTTTTAGTCCTGTCTGAGGCATGAAAGCCAGTTGGGTGACTTTGGGCCAATCATCAGGACACTGGGAGTTCTAGTTCTGCCTGAGGCATTAAGGCCGGTTGGGTGACTTTGGGCCAATCAATAGGACGCTGGAAGTTCTAGCTCTGCCTGAGGCATGAAAGCCAGTTGGGTGACTTTGGCCAATCATCAGGACACTGGGAGTTCTAGTTCTGCCTGATGCATGAAAGCTGAATGGTTGACTTTTAAGCCAATCGTCAATACAATAGCAGAGTTGGAAGGAACCTTGTAGGTCTTCTAGTCCAACCTCCTGCGTGGGCAGGAACCTTATACCATTTCAGACAAATGTCTATCTAACATCTTCTTAAAGACTTCCAGGGTTGGGGCATTCACAACTTCTGGAGGCAAGCTGTTCCAGAGGTTAATTGTTCTAACTGTCAGGAAATTTCTCCTTAGTTCTAAGTTGCTTCTCTCCTTGATTAGTTTCCACCCATTGCTTCTTGTCCTGCCCCCGGGTGCCTTGGAGAATAGTTTGAGTCCCTCTTCTTTGTGGCAACCCCTGAGATATCGGAACACTGCTATCATGTCTCCCCTGGTCCTTCTCTTCATCAAACTAGACATACTAGTTTGACATACTACCTGTCTAACAATTCCTCTGACCTTATATTTTATATATATTTATACATATTTATATATATCATATTTATGACATTCACCATGAAGTACTCTAAGGCAGACCTTTTCTACTGCGGGAGTCCCCCTACTCGCAGGTATGGCCCTCCGCGTCAACGAGGGCCCACCTTGATGAGGGATTCTGTATCAAGAGAGGTGGGCGGGTCGCAGTTCTAGGGGTGTTTGAACAAAATTCTTAATTTGGCTTTTAGGGGGTTCCAGGGAGGAGGGGAGGGATAGTTTACAATTTAAATGGGGGATTTAATCTGGTTTTAGCGCAGGTTTTGTCATTTAATAAGTTTTTTAAATTATAATTGGTACTATTTTGTATATTGTTTTAAATTCCTGTGCGCCGCCCTGGGTCCTCTCGGAGAAGGGCGGGATATAAATTGAATAAATTGAATTGAATTGAATACCCAGTTCCTGCAACCATTCTTCATATGTTTTAATCTCCAGTCCCCTAATCATCTTGGTTGCTCTTCTCTGCACTCTTTCCAGAGTCAAGACACTGGGAATTCTAGTTCTGCCTGAGGTATGAAAGCTGATTGGGTGACTTTGGCTCAATCATCAAGACACTGGGAGCTCTAGTCCTGCCTTAGGCATGAAAGCCAGTTGGGTGACTTTGAGTCAATCATCTGGACACTGGGAGTTCTAGTCCCACCTTAGGCATGAAAGCTGATTGGGTGACTTTGGCCCAATCATCAGGACACTGGGAGTTCTAGTCCTGCCTTAGGCATGAAAGCCAGTTGGGTGACTTTGAGTCAATCATCTGGACACTGGGAGTTCTAGTCCCACCTTAGGCATAAAAAATCAGATGGGTCACTTAGGACCAGTCACTCTCTCCATCAATTCAGCCCACCTCAGAGGGCTGTTGTTGAGAGAGTAAAATGGGACAAGGAAGGAATATTAGGCGCGCTTACCACCTTGAGTTCCTAACTAACTAATTAACTAACTAAACATTAACTTGCAATTACGTTCCCCTGGTTTATGCAGCCTCCATGTTCCCCTAGAAATGTATTCGAGGCGTGACCTCCTTTGCCTGCGAGATTCTGCCCTCTCGCAGGCTTGGCCCCCTAGTTTAACTCGGGCCCACCTCGAAGATGGAGTTATTGCTCCTGAGAGGTGGGCGAAGCGCAAGCTCAGGGGGTTTCTTTGTAATTTTTTAATTCGGATTTTAGGGGGTTCCAGGGTTGGGGTGGGGGAGGGGTCTAAAAAAAGATATAGACAGATGGAGACGGAAGCAACGATCAATAGTAAGGGCCAGGATAGCAGTCGACGGCGGGAAGCGGAAGGCGAAAGGAAGGGGGATACCCGAGTCGTTCCTCAGGAGGGCTTACCAATTCAGAGGGTCGTGGGGAGGGGCAGGACCGAGGGGAGACAATTCTCATCCTCCCGGTTGGTGGCACGCAGCCGTTGGTTACAAACGGTCGGGTGCCACAACCCCCGCAGGCTAGGTGGCCAGGGAATACAGAGCCAGGGTCTGCGGCTGATGTTCTGCAACGCCAGGTCCGTTGTCAACAAAGCCCCCCTCATTAGTGACCTTGTGTCAGAGGGGGAGCCGGACCTGGTAGGAATTGCGGAGACCTGGTTGGGCCCCGAGGGAGGTCATCCCCTCGTTGAAATGTGCCCACCAGGCTACCGCGCATTTCATCAGCCGCGGGCCCTAGGCAGGGGTGGCGGGGTAGCGGTCATTATTAAGGAAGGCCTGGAGCCGAGAGAGTCCATTGTGCCTCAGACCTCCGGCTGTGAGTCCCTCTGCATGAAGTGGGGCCTAGGGAGGCAGTTGGGCTTGCTGGTTGTATACCTGGCTCCCCGCTATGTAGCAGCAGCCCTGCCCGAGCTCCTCGAGGTGATCGCTACGGTGGCAGTGGAGACCCCCAGACTTATAGTCATGGGGGACTTTAATCTGCCATCGTTGGGCGAATCATCCGTGGTAGCTCGGGAGTTCATGGCTTCCATGACGGCCATGGACCTGACCCAAGTAATTCAAGGCCCCACCCATGAGGGTGGACATACGCCGGACCTCATCTTTGTCTCGGGCCAATGGAAGAGTGATCTGGGTACAGGGGATATAGTCATCACACCCTTGTCATGGTCAGACCACTCACTTCTCCGACTCGACTTTCCGACCGCTGCTCCCCTCCGCGGGGAGGCGGAACCAGAGTTACCAATCTGGTACCGCCCCAGGCGCTTGATGGACCCGGACGGGTTCCAGACAGCGCTTGGGCCATTTCCTGTATCCCTGACCCGCGCCCCGATGGAGGACCTCACGGCCGCATGGAATAATGCGGCCGTGGGAGCCTTAGATCGGGTCGCGCCCTTGCGGCCTCTCTCGCGGCGGCGAACCACCCTGGCTCCTTGGTTTACTGAGGGGCTGCGGGTGATGAAACGCCGCAAGAGATGCCTAGAGAGAAGGTGGAGGGCTAGCCGCTCTGAATCTGACCGGACACAGGTAAGAGCCCATTTACGGACTTACATTGTGGCGCTGAGGGTGGCCAAACGTCACCATTGTGCTACCCTCATAGCATCCGCAGAAAACCGCCCTGCCGCCCTGTTTAGGGTGACCCGTTCTCTCCTTCATCAGAGGGAGCGGGAAGCCCCGCTACAGGGTAGAGCAGAGGAATTTGTGATTTTTCTGCAGGAGAAAACCGCCCAGATACAGAGTGAGCTAGCCCCCATTCATGGCCCAGTGGGATGCCACGAGAGAGATCTTGTTTGGGAGGAGTTTGACCCCGTTACTTCCGAGGATATGGACAGGCTACGTGGGCGACTGCGAGCCACCACATGTTCATTGGACCCGTGCCCCTCCTGGCTTGTACTGGCATCCTGGGAGGTGACACGAGGCTGGCTCCAAGAGGTTATCAACGCATCCTTGAGTGAGGGTTCCTTGCCTGCCTCCCTAAAAGAGGCTATGGTGAGGCCCCTCCTCAAGAAGCCCTCTTTGGACCCAGCTCTTTTGAACAACTACCGTCCAGTCTCCAACCTTCCCTTCTTGGCGAAGGTTGTTGAGAGTGTGGTGGCACAACAGTTTCCCCGTCACCTGGAGGAAGTTGACTATCTAGATCCGCGCCAGTCCGGCTTTCGGCCCGGGCATAGCACCGAGACGGCATTGGTCGCGTTGGTAGATGATCTCTGGAGGGCCAGAGATGGGGGATGTTCCTCCATCCTGGTCCTATTAGACCTCTCGGCGGCTTTCGATACCATCGACCATGGTATCCTATTGCATCGGCTGGGGGGGTTGGGGGTGGGAGGCACCGTTTTGCGGTGGTTCTCCTCCTACCTCTCTGGCCGATCGCAATTTGTGCGGGCAGGAGAGCAGAGGTCGACCCCGAGACCCCTCACATGCGGGGTGCCTCAGGGGTCGGTCCTCTCGCCTCTCCTGTTTAATGCATACATGAAGCCGCTGGGTGAGATCATCCGTGGTTTTGGGGTAGAGTACCATCTGTACGCTGATGACACCCAGCTGTACATATCTACCCCAGACCACCCCAACGATGCCGTAGCGGTGATGTGCCAGTGCCTGGAAGCCGTGCGGATCTGGATGGGAAGTAACGGACTTAGGCTCAACCCGACCAAGACCGAGTGGCTGTGGTTTCCGGCTGCCCGATTCAACCAGCTTTCTCCAACGCTGGCCATAGGGGGCGAATATCTTGCCCCTGTGGATGGGGCGCGCAATTTGGGTGTCCTCCTGGATACCCGGCTGTCTATGGAAGAGCAAGTGACAGCCGTGGCCAGGAGGGCGTTTTACCAGGTTCGCCTGGTTCGCCAATTGCGCCCCCTATTGGATCGGGACGCCCTTCGCACAGTCACCCATGCCCTCGTGACATCCCGACTGGACTATTGCAACTCTCTCTACATGGGGCTCCCCTTGAGGTGCACCCGGAGGCTTCAGTTAGTTCAGAATGCGGCCGCGCGAGCAATTATGGGCACCTCCAGGTTTGCCCATGTAACACCGCTCCTGCGCGAGCTGCACTGGCTACCTGTCGTCTTCCGGGTGCGCTTCAAGGTGTTAGTTATCATCTTCAAAGCGCTCCATGGCTCGGGACCTAGCTATCTGCGAGATCGGATCCTGCCCCACACATCCTCACGACCGATTCGCTCCCACAGAGAGGGGCTTCTCCGGGTGCCGTCCACTAGACTTTGTCAGCGGGCGACGCCCAGGGGAAGGGCACTCTCTGTGGCGGGCCCGGCCCTCTGGAACGACCTTCCCCCTGATATTAGAACGACCACCGACCTCCGCTCCTTCCGGGTAAAATTGAAGACCCATCTCTTTCGACTGGCCGGCCTTGAATAGTTCTCTCTGCCTTTTAATTACAAATTTTAATGGGTTTTAATTATATATTTTTAGCATAGGTAGATTCATTTAATTTTATTTTAAGTAATGTTTGTATTTTGTATATTGTTTTTAATTATGCCTGTGCACCGCCCCGGGTCCCTGTGGGGAGAGGGTGCGGTTAATAAATCTTAATTTGATTTGATTTGAATTTGATATAAAATAATGAAAGCGGGATGAACACAGAATGAACGCAGAAATAAGACGTTAAGTGACTCCCCCATTGGGTGGGTTCAAGGGCCCTCTTAAACTGCCTTATTGCCTCTCACAATGGCCAGATCGGAGGCATTTATGATATTCTCAAAAGGGGGAGGGGGGCTGAGATAGCCCACTCCCGCCTCCTACCGCTGCTCCTCTGCCTTCGATATTTCAACCTTGAAGGAACGCTAAATCCTCAAATAGCTTTCAACCAGTCTGCCTCCTCTCCTCTTTACAATCCGTGCCAATTGAGTGGCCGTTTCTCCTTCTGGTGACCTTGAATCCCTTGGGTTTGCTTACATCCGCATCTCCTTTCCCTCTGTTGCATTCGACAGCGAGCTTCGTTCTATGATTATAGAGCAAGGGGGTCTCCAACCTGGGCCACTTTAAGACTTCAACTCCCAGAATTCCTCAGCCAGCTTCGCGAAGCTGGCTGAGGAATTCTGGGAGCTGAAGTCTTAAAGTGGCCCAGGTTGGAGACCCCCTTCTCTAGAGAGTAGGAAGTTTTACCAGTCCACATAAATGGTAAAGATTTACCATTTTTTACAGTATATATAAATAAAAAAATAACTATGAGTTTGTTCAAAACCGCTAATCTCCAAAAGGACTGCACCAATCGCCATCAAATGTTCACACAACGTTTCTTTGAAATACGGCACCAATGATATATAGAGATTGTGTAGATGTCACACCTGTGCCAGGTACACCCAATGGAAATGTAAAAAATTGTTTAAAAGGTAGATGGATACAGAGAGAGCAGTGGGCCACAGGTATTAGGTCATTCTTTATGACATAAAATACTCTGTCAATAAGATTCAAAGAGAAATACGGTAGGTAGGTAGGTAGGTAGGTAGGTAGGTAGGTAGGTAGGTAGGTAGGTAGAGGGGATAGAGAGAGGGAGAAATACGGTAGGTAGGGAGGTAAAGGGATGGAGAAATACGGTAGGGAGGGAGGGAGGGGGATAGAGAGAGGGAGAAATACGGTAGGTAGGTAGAGGGATAGAGAGAGGGAGAAATACGGTAGGTAGGTAGAGGGATAGAGAGAGGGAGAAATACAATAGGTAGGTACAGGGATAGAGAGAGGGAGAAATACAGTAGGTAGGTAGGTGGATAGAGAGAGGGAGAAATACGGTAGGTAGGTAGAGGGATAGAGAGAGGGAGAAATACAGTAGGTAGGTAGGTGGATAGAGAGAGGGAGAAATATGGTAGGTAGGTAGGTAGGTGGATAGAGAGAGGGAGAAATATGGTAGGTAGGTAGGTAGGTAGGTAGGTAGGTAGGTAGAGGGATAGAGAGAGGGAGAAATATGGTAGGTAGGTGGATAGAGAGAGGGAGAAATACAGTAGGTAGGTAGGTTGGGGGTTATACAGTGGTTGTGTGTACATGTTAATGTGTGCAGGTGTAGATCTACACAGATTGGTTGGCCTTTTAACCAGACTGGGCCATAGCAACACGTGGCCAGGAACCGCTAGCTGTACATAAATGGTGAGGAGAGGGTTGGTGTTTTTAAATTTCTGGGCATTTATATCTCAGAGGACCTCTCGTGGACCATGAATGCTAACATGCTGGCGAAGAAGGCAGAGAAGAGGCTGTACTTCCTGAGGATGCTCAGGAAGATAAATCTATCTCAGCACCTACTTCTGTCCTACTATCGCAGCACTATTGAGAGTGTCCTGACGTACGGCATGCTTGCGTGGTATGGGAGCAGCTCTGCAGCGGACTAAAAAGCTCTACAGAGAATCATTCAGACTGCCCAGAATATCACCGGGCTCCAGCTAGCAGCCCTGGATGACATCTTCGCCTCTTGCTGTTTGAGGAAGTTGCACAACGTTCTCAGAGACTCTTCCCATCCTGCTTACCATCTTTTTGGACTGTTGCCTTCTGGCAGAAGATACAGAACAATTAAAACTAGGACCACACGTCTTCTGAATAGCTTTTATCCCCGAGCTACAATTTCACTCAACAATGAACTAAAGCAGGGGTCTCCAACCTTTGCAACTTTAAGTCTGAAGGACTTCAGTTGAAGTCCTTCAGACTTAAAGTTGCAAAGGTTGGAGACCCCTGAACTAAAGGGACACCATCAGTGAGCTGTTGAACAGCTCTACTTGATCTGTTGTGTGGATGTTTGGGTTGTTTAGAGGTGGGGAATTTTTGGCGGGTGGGGTGTGTGTTTGGGGATGGCCACGTGTGTTGGGCCTGGTCTCTGGGTGTCATGTATATTTCGTTGTATGGGTTATACTGTGCATTAATTAAAAAACTTAGCACCCACCCCTGTCCTAGAAAAAATTAGGAAATATTAAAAGGGAGGCAGAAACTTACCCCCCCCAAACACACCTCTGTCAATGGACCATTAAGGCCTGAGCCAGTGTATTCTACATAACAAAGATCGACCTCCTTCAGGCAGAGCCAAAGGAGGAATTGCCCAAAGCCCTTTCATTACATCATCACCAAGCAAGAGTCAACCAAGCCTGGGACATAGCTTTTATCCAAGAGCTACAATTGCACTCAACAATGAACTAAAGGGCCACCATCAGTGAGCTGTTGGACAGCTCTACTTGGGCTGTTGTGTAGATGTTTGGGTTGTTTAGGGGTGGGGATTTTTGGGTGGGTGGGGGGGGTGTTTTGGGGATTGTTATGGGTATTGGGCCTGGTCTCTGGGTGTTATGTGAATTTCGTTGTAGGTGTGAAGTGTGTATATACGTACAATGACAATAAAGTATAAAAAGCTCACGTCCCATTAGCCCCTCTTTTATTTTAATTTATTTAATTTAATTTATTTCAATTTATATACCACGCCTTCTCCACCGAAGTGGACCCAGGGCAGGTCCACTCCTATGTCATGGGAGGGACCAATCAACTCCAAGCCTTACTCCCGAGTTGACCCTCTTTTCTTAATTGTTTTTGCCTTCTGGCAGCTCTGCGCATGCGTGCACTGGGAAAAGGCTCCCACTGTTCTTCTGCCTCACTGTCAGACTGTGGAGGCTCTGGAGGCAGCTGATAACTGTCAGACGGCCCTGGCCCCCTCTCTGCCTCCGACGCAGAGACCTCGTCCGAGCCTTCCCCAGACTCCAGGACTGGCCCAGGTTCCTCCCCAACCTCCTCACTGTCCGAATCTGCTGCCAGCTGTCCTGGCCACTGGCGGGCCACAACACACGCAGAATTTAACTTCTCCGATGAATGGATCACCACGGGAAGAGGAAGGTTTTCGTGAAAGTCTAATGGGGATGTGGGACAGAGAGGTGGGGCTGGCTGGAAGAAGGAGAACTGAGGCAAGGAGCGTTGTTTCTCTCCCCACTCCCCAATCTGTCAGACCCAGAGGTGACAGAACTAACAAAGAGAAGAAAAGAGAATAAGGCGAAAATAAAATAGAGAGCCCGAAACAGAGTTACTGTGCTTCTAATTTAATTGGACCATTTTGTCCAATTAGATTCAATTCAAGTCATACAATTGCTTTTTCTTATACTCTTTTGAAGTAGGAGAAGAAAAAAAAGCAATTCATGTTTTCCATATACCCCAACATGAAACTAAAATGATGATTATTTTGCAGAGGGTCTGCCTGTTTTTCTACCACCTGCTGAAGAAAAAAAAAAACCATTGAAATTTTCAGAAGACGTAGAGCCGAACACGACTCCTATTCACTTTTGGAGACCGATGGGTTTTTTCCTACTCCCCCCCCCCCCCTCTAAGATTCCGCTGGTAAATTCTGGTAAATCTGATCACATTTGCTCTAAAATATCATCATTAAGCCAACAAGCAAGGTGGATAGATTTGAAAAGCAGAGATCTGTAAAGGTAATGCCCACAGTCCAAGATAACTTAGTTAAAGACTAAATAAAGTAGATAAGAAGGAAGGAAGGGATGGAAGAAGGAAGTGGAGGAGGAGGAGGAGGAAAAGAAGAAGAAGAGGAGGAGAAGGCGGAGAAGGAGAAGAAGAAGAAGAAGGGAGCAGAGGAGGAGGAAGAAGAGGATAAGGAAGGAAAGTACAAAAAGGTAAAGGAGAGAGGAGAAGGGGAAGAAGAAGAAGAAGGAAGAGGAGGAGAAGGAAGAGGAGGAAGAAGAGTAGAAGAAGTAGTAGTAGTAGAAGGAGGAAGAGGGGAGGAAGAGGAGGAGAAGAAGAGGGGACGAGGTGGAGGAGGGGGAGGAAGAGCAGGAGGAAGAAGAAGAAGTAGTAGTAGAAGAAGAAGAAGAAATAGTAGAGAAAGGAGAAGAAGGAGAAGGAACAGGAGGGGAAGGAAGAGGAGAGGAAGAAGAGGAAAAGGAGAATTAGTAGTAGTAGAAGGAGGAGGAGGAGGGGAGGAAGAGGAGGAGGAGAACGAGGGGGAGAAGAGGAGGGGAAGGAAGAGGAGGAAGAAATAGAAGTAGAAGTAATAGTAGTAGTAGTAGAAGAAGGAGGAGGAGGAGGAGGAGGAGGAGGAGGAGGAGGAGGAGGAGGAGGAGGAGGAGGAGGAGGAGAACTAGTAGAGAAAGAAGAAGTAGAAAAGGGAGAAAGTCAAACTGAGGAATCTGTTTGAGTTGTCACCCTTAAGTGAGAAATTTATAATTGGCATATTTCTATGTTTTTATGAATGCCTTTAGAAATGGGAAACTGGAGGATGGTTACATCTGCGTTCAGGCTAATAGATGAACAATTTGTTTGGAAATGAAATGATTTCATCTCTGCAAGTTTAGGAATGATCTTTAAGTTCTTAGAGCAAACAATTTTCATAATGAAAAACTACAAAAGGGAGGGAGGGAGGGAAGGGGAATGGGGAGGGAAGGAGAAGAGAAGGGGATTAAAGGGAAAGGGGCAAGGAGAAAGGAGAGAGAAAGGGAAAAGAGAAAAGGAAGGGAGAGATGAAGGAAGGAAGGAAGGAAGGAAGGAAGGAAGGAAGGAAGGAAGGAAGGAAGGAAGGAAAGGAGGAAGGGAGGGGTGGGATGAATGACATCATGCATGTCATGACATCATATTTCTCCTTCTGCCCTCCCCCCCCCAAGGATATTATCCAGACTGTAGGCTTCCCAACAGAGTTCCTGATCATTCACAGATGACAAAGTTCTCCCATGACTTTACAATATTGCATAAGGTTTCAGCCGCATATTTTATTTATGACCTTTCGCTAAGCTCTTTTGTTCTCGCCACCTCCTTCTACTCCCACTCTCCTTCCCCCCCACCCATCTCTCTCTCCCCATTACACGTACTTTTAAAAGCTCCCTGGGTAATTTGCTCCATTCCTAGGATGACCCAGGCTTGATCCAAAGCACCTTATGATGCAGTAAAATTGATTAGTTTTAAAGGTTGCAGGAATTTCTCTCCATGCGTCTCCCTCCCTCCCTCTTTCTTTCTCTCTCTCTCTTTCTTTTCCTCTTTCTCTCTCTCTCTTCTCTTTCTCTCCCTCTCTTTCTCTTTCTCTCTTTCTTTTCCTCTTTCTCTCTTTCTCTCTTTCTCTTTCTTTCTTTCTCTTTTCTTTCTTTCTCGCTCTTTCTCTCTTCTCTTTCTTTCTCGCTCTTTCTCTTCTCTTTCTCTCTCTCTCTCTCTCTCTCTCTCTCTCTTCCTCTCTTTCTCTTTCTCTCTCTTTTCTTTCTTTCTTTCTTTCTTTCTCACTCTTTCTCTTCTCTTTCTTTTCCTCTTTCTTTCTCTCTTTTCTTTCTCGCTCTTTCTCTCTTCTCTTTCTTTTTCTTTCTTTCTTTCTATCTCTCTCTCTCTTCTCTCTCTCTTTCTCTCTCTTTTCCTCTTTTTCTTTCTCTCTCTTTTCTTTCTTTTCTTTCTTTCTCGCTCTTTCTCTCTTCTCTTTCTTTCTCGCTCTTTCTCTCTTCTCTTTCTCTCTCTCTCTTCTCTCACTCTCTCTCTCTTTTCCTCTCTTTCTCTCTTTCTCTTTCTCTCTCTTTTCTTTCTTTCTTTCTCACTCTTTCTCTCTTCTCTTTCTTTTCCTCTTTCTTTCTCTCTTTTCTTTCTTTCTCGCTCTTTCTCTCTTCTCTTTCTTTTTCTTTCTTTCTCTCTCTCTCTCTTCTCTCTCTCTCTTCTCTTTCTTTTCCTCTTTCTTTCTTTCCCTCTCTTCTCTCTCTCTTTTTCTCTCTCTTCTCTTTCTCTCCTCTCTCTCTTTCTCTCTCTCTCTTTTCCTCTTTCTCTCTCTTTTCTTTCTTTCTTTCTCGCTCTCTTTCTCTCTTCTCTTTCTTTTCCTCTCTCTCTTTCTCTTCTCTCTTTCTTTTCCTCTTTCTCCCTCTCTCTTTCTCTTTCTCTCCCCTTCTCTCCATCTCCCTCTCTTTCTCTCTCCCCCCCTTCCTCCCTCCCTCCCTCTGTTTCTGAAATGGAAAGGGAACAAACGAATCCTTGGCTACTTTCATTTATTTTTAACGTTTTTAATTTTTAATTTCCACATTTTGCAACCGTCTGATCCCTGTATTTTATTCCATCCTACTTTACCTGACTTAACTGCAGCCATTGAAAAAAACACAAATAGACTTCCGGTGGTGACATCACGCTGTAGCAGATTGAACGGATGGGTCTCTGCTCCGTTTCGCCCGATGTTCGTGCTTTTTGAGGCCTCCACGGGCGAATTCGGTCTTGGAGGGATCAATGATATAGAGGGGTGTTCTGACTCCCTCCCTTCACAAGATAATTAACTAGACGGACTGCTACTTGGCAGCTTGCCTGAACTAACCTGAACTAGACTGAAAGATTACGCGACACAATTCTCCGACTCTGAAGTTTCTCTGTTGTTTCCTGCAAACCTACTCTTCACAGAGGATTTCTTTTAAAGCCTCTTGGGAAGGGCAAATTAGGCAGCTGATGCTGATTATCTCCGATGGCGTCATTCTGCTAATTGCCTCCTCTCAATCCTTAGCCTGACATCCGGGACAAACTGGGTTTCCTCCTCTAGAGCCGACTCATAGGACTCCTCACTAGAGGAATCCATCAGTAACTCATCCAGAGCCGGCTGGGCCACAACAGAGGGGCATCCTTGGAGTTTCATGGAGAGAGGGGCGATCTCCCACCCAACAAGAGGAACCCTCCAATCAGGCACGGAAGAAATCGGCCTTTCATAGTGGATCCGGAGGACTTACAACCACAAACGAGTCCCAAATTTTTCTTGCTGAGTGAAAGATTTGTTAAGCGAATTTCGCCCCACTTTAGAACCTTTGCGTGCCACAATTGTTAAATTAGTCACATGGTTGTTAAGTGAATCTGGCTTCCCCATTGACTTCGCTTGTCAGAAGGTCATAAAAGGGGATCGTGTGAGCCCCCACCCCCACCCCCCGCCCGGACGCTGCAATGATCATAAATACGAGTCCGTTGCCAAGCATCCAAATTTTGATCCTGTGAGTATGAGGATACTGCCACGGTCGTAAGCGTGAAAAATGGCCGTAAGTCACTTTTTTTCAATGCCGTGGTGACTTTTTCTTTATTTATTTTATTTTATTTTATTAGATTTATACCCGGCCCTTCTCCTTGTAAGGACCCAGGGCGGTGCACAGGCAATATTAAAAACCTTACAAAATTACAAAATACACTGTTAAAAAACTATTAAATTAAAAACTTTGAACAGCCGCTAAATGAACTGTTGTAAGTCGAGGACTACCTGCATTCATCATTATTGCTTGTCTCATATTTTACTACAGCCACTGGAAGATGGAAAAGCACAGGTAAATTACAGGTAATCCTCGATTTACAGCAGTTTGTTTAATGACCATTCGAAGCTACCATGGTCCTTTAAAAAGTGACTTATAACCGTTTTCACACTTAAAGACTGTTCGAGCATCCCCATGGACCCGGGATCAAAATTCTGACTCTTAATCACCGACTCGTATTTGCGATGGGCTGCAGAGTCCTGGGGGGGGGGGGGTCACGCGATCCCCTTTGGCCACCTTCTGACAAGCAAAGTCAACGGGGAAAGCCAGATTCACTTAACAACCGGGTAACTAACTTAACAACTGCAATGACTCACTTAACAGCTGGGACAAGGAAAGCCATACAATCAGGGGTGGGATTCAGCGGGTTCGGACCAGTTTGGGGCGAACTGGATGCTAACTTTACATCTGGTTGGCCGAACTGATTGTTGCAAGGATTGGCTGGTCCCGCCCACTCTGCTCCGTCCCTCCCAGGAGTCTCCACGTGGCCTGTTTTGGATGCCAGGTGTGGAGTCCTCGACTTGCGACTGGTCCTCGACTTACGACCGGTCGTGAGTCTTCCACTCTTCCCCCTAGAACCATAGTAACAAGAAGTAATAGGGCTGTAACTGCCAGCCGCGTCTGATTGGCTCAGACGCGGCTGGCGGGAATTCGATCCAAGAGTTCCCTGATTGGTTCCCCGTCTGACAGCTCGCATATAAATAGCTGTCAGATGGGGAAGCCCCTGTCTACCGCATTTTGTTCGCTTGTATATAGTTACTGCTATTTTGCCTGTTTGCCAATAAACGGCTTTGGATTTTAACTAGCCTGTGTCTGGACTCCCTCTCTACCTCAGAACTTAACACTGGCGACGAGGGTGGGATTCGAACCCACGCGTGCATAGCACAATGGATTAGCAGAACTTAACACCAGGTAAGTACAGGGCTCTCGAAGAGTGAAAAACGGGCCTCCAGAAAGTTCCAGAAGTCTGAAAACAGGTCCGTTTCCAGCCTCTGGATGGCCTCCGGAACCTGGGGAGGCAGTTTTTGCCCTCCAGGAGGCTCGAGAAAAGCCTCCAGAGCCTGGGGAGCAGAGGTGGGTTGCTCCCGGTTCGGTCTGGTTCGGGCAAACCGGTAATGACAGTGGCGGGAGGCTCCGCCCACCTGCCCGGACGCTTCTGCGCATGCACAGAACCAGGACGCATGCGAGCACAAGTGAACCGGTAGCGTCGGGTTTTGCAACCCACCTGTGCTGGGGAGGATGAAATTTCCCCCTGCCGCCATGGTGCAGGATGGCCACACCCATCCAGCGATCGGGCAGAGAACCGTTTGCTAAATGTTTTCAAACACCCCCCCCCCTGCATATAATGGAGCCAAATTCACGTAACCGATGTCTTGCGTAGCAACGGAAATTTAATTTAATTTAATTTAATTTATTAAATTTCTATACCGCCCTTCTCCCTTGCGGGACTCAGGGCGGTGTATAGGCAGCAATAAAATCCGTGATATAAAATATAAAAATACATGAAATGTATATTTAAATATATATTAAATAATACGCCTGCTCTAAAACCATTAAATAAAACCTACTAAAAACCATTAAAAAAACTACGCCAGGCCGGCCGCACGAAATAGATAGGTCTTCAAAGCCCGCCGGAAGAGGCGCAGGTCCGTGGTCGTGCGTAGGTCAGGTGGATAGGTCATTCCAGAGGGCAGGAGCTGCCACAGAGAAGGCTCTCCCCCTGGGGGTCGCCAGCCGGCATTGCCTGGCCGACGGCACCCTGAGGAGGCCCCCTCTGTGGGAGCGGACTGGTCGGTGGGAGGTATTTGATGGCAGGAGGCGGTCTTGCAGGTAGCCAGGTCCCTTGCCATGGAGCGCTTTAAAGGTAGATACTAATATCTTGAAGCGCACCCAGAAAGCCACAGGCAGGCAGTGCAGCTCGCGCAGGAGAGGAAATCTGGAGACAAGCTGTTCCACTGATTAATTGTTCTCACTGTCAGGAAATTTCTCCTTAGTTCTAAGTTGCTTCTCTCCTTGATTAGTTTCCACCCATTGCTTCTTGTCCTGGCCTCAGGGGCTTTGGAGAATAGTTTGACTCCCTCTTCCTTGTGGCACCCTCTGAGATATTGGAAGACTGCTATCATGTCTCCCCTGGTCCTTCTTCTCATTAAACTAGACCTACCCAGTTCCTGCAACCGTTCTTCATATGTTTTAGTCTCCAGTCCCCTAATCCTCTTTCTTGCTCTTCTCTTCTATCTACAGGCATAATTCATCACTGAATAAAATATTGCCTACCGTACTGACCCTTGGCCCAAAGACATCAAAAAATAAAATAAAAATTATTTTCACTTGGCAAACCAGGATTGCCAATTAATCCACATTTAAAAAATCCCCATTGCTACTATCCAAAAAGCAAGTGTACGTATGCATGGGCATGGAGAGGGGGGGAGCGGGAGAAAGAGAGGGAGAAAGAGCGGGGGGAAGAGAGAGGGGGGAGGGAGAAAGACAGAGAAGGGAAAGAGTGAAAGAGAGGGGAGAGGGAGAAAGAGAAAGGGGGGAGAGAGAGAGAGAGAGGAAAAAGAGAGAGGAAAAGAAAAGAGAGGGGGAAGAGAGAGAGGGAGGGAGAAAGACAGAGAGGAGAAAGGGAGAGAGAAAGAAAGGGAGAAAGAGAGGGGGAAGAGAGAGAGGGAGGGAGAAAGAGAGGGGGGGAAAGAGAGAGAAAGAAAGAGAGGGGGAGAGAGAGGAAGAGAAAGGAGGAAAGAGAGAGAGGGAGAGGAAAGAGAGAGAGAGAAAGACAGAGGAAAAATAGAGAAAGAGAAAGAGAGAGAGAAAAGAGAAAGAGAGGGGGAAGAGAGAGAGGGAGGGAGAAAGACAGAGAGGGGAAAGGGAGAGAGAAAGAGAGGGAGAAAGAGAGGGGGAAGAGAGAGAGGGAGGGAGAAAGAGGGGGGGGAAAGAGAGAGAAAGAAAGAGAGGGGGAGAGAGAGGAAGAGAAAGGAGGAAAGAGAGAGAGGGAGAGGAAAGAGAGAGAGAGAAAGACAGAGGAAAAATAGAGAAAGAGAAAGAGAGAGAGAAAAGAGAAAGAGAGGGGGAAGAGAGAGAGGGAGGGAGAAAGACAGAGAGGGGAAAGGGAGAGAGAAAGAGAGGGAGAAAGAGAGGGGGAAGAGAGGGAGGGAGGGAGAAAGAGGGGGGGGAAAGAGAGAGAAAGAAAGAGAGGGGGAGAGAGAGAAAGAGAAAGGAGGAAAGAGAGAGAGGGAGAGGAAAGAGAGAGAGAGAAAGACAGAGGAAAAATAGAGAAAGAGAGAGAGAGAGAGAAAAGAGAAAGAGAGGGGGAAGAGAGAGAGGGAGGGAGAAAGACAGAGAGGGGAAAGGGAGAGAGAAAGAGAGGGAGAAAGAGAGGGGGAAGAGAGGGAGGGAGGGAGAAAGAGAGGGGGGGAAAGAGAGAGAAAGAAAGAGAGGGGGAGAGAGAGAAAGAGAAAGGAGGAAAGAGAGAGAGGGAGAGGAAAGAGAGAGAGAGAAAGACAGAGGAAAAATAGAGAAAGAGAGAGAGAGAGAAAAGAGAAAGAGAGGGGGAAGAGAGAGAGGGAGGGAGAAAGACAGAGAGGGGAAATGGAGAGAGAAAGAGAGGGAGAAAGAGAGGGGGAAGAGAGGGAGGGAGGGAGAAAGAGAGGGGGGAAAGAGAGAGAAAGAAAGAGGGGGAGAGAGAGAAAGAGAAAGGAGAAAAGAGAGAGAGGGAGAGGAAAGAGAAAGAGAGGGGGAAGAGAGAGAGGGAGGGAGAAAGACAGAGAGGGGAAAGGGAGAGAGAAAGAGAGGGGGAAAAAGAGGGGGAAGAGAGGGAGGGAGGGAGAAAGAGAGGGGGGAAAGAGAGAGAAAGAAAGAGGGGGAGAGAGAGAAAGAGAAAGGAGAAAAGAGAGAGAGGGAGAGGAAAGAGAGAGAGAGAAAGACAGGAAAAATAGAGAACAAGAAAGAGAGAGAGGAAAGAAAGAGAGGAGAGAGGGGGGAGAGAAAGAGACTAAGGAGGGAGAGAAAGAGGGAGAGAGAAAGAGAGAAGAGAAAGAGAGAGAGGAGAAAGAGGGAGAGAGAGGAGAGAGAGAGATCTGTTTGAGATGGGCAGCTATAGAAATTGAATAAGCAAACGAACAGACAAATAAACAAATATCTAAAATTAAAAATATATACAGTATATGCAGTCTGCACCAAATTCTAACAGAGGGTATTTTCAGAGGTTCAAGGACTCCAACCCCCATTCTATCCAACCTCACTGCTCAATGATTATTGGATCTGTAGTCCAAAACTATCTGAAAAGCTAATGCTTCCCAATCAGTATTTTATCTCATGCCAGATCATGCTAAGGAAATTGTGTTAATGCAAGTTACTACGCTGTTGACTTCCCACTGACCAAAGTGGAAGATAGTTAAGGCTGTTAATTAGTTAGTAAGTTAGTTAGCTAGTTAGTTCTAGATTGTACCAGTAGAGACTAAACCAGTTTCGTTGTATACATGATATACAATGACAATAAAGGCTATTGCATTATTATTATTAAACATGAAACTAATAATACCCTTTAATTTTACAAGATACATCAACAAATTGCAGCTTCCTACAATAACACCAGCGGAACTGCAAAAAAACTGCACTACTCGGAGCATCTTATATTTTGAGAAGGTACTTAGTTGATACCTAGTGTAGTAAGGAAATGTCCTTCTGGGTTTGGCTCCAAGTGGGGAAGAAGACACTGGAAACATGGAGGCTGCTTGGAAAGATGGTTTAATGGTGGACAGGACCACATGGCTGGGGTCCTGAACAGAAAAGGTGATCACATGCTTCAATGTTGGTGGACAGGAAGAGAAGGGCTGAGCAAGGGGCTTGCAGGGCTTTTTATCAACTGTTCGGCCCCACCTCTCTGTTCCTTGGTCCTGTGTAAGAACTGTACTCTGATTGGTTGCCAGGCTCCCATGGGCTGAGTCCAGGTTTGGTAAGGCAAGTCTTACCTTAATCCAGCGTTTCTCAAATAGTGGGGCGCGCCCCCCTAGGGGGGCACGAGGCTCCGTAAGGGGGGGCGCGGAGCCGCACACCCGGAAAGACCGATACCACCGTTGCATTCTCCGCATGGCCCGAGCGCCTGTTCCTTAGCAGCTCCCAGCGCGCCGCCCGGCTCAGCAGCTCCCAGCGCGCCGCCCGACTTGCCCGCTCACGGCTCTTGCCCGCTGCCCGCCTGGACGCGGCCAGTCAAAAGCCGGGAGGGAGGCGACCCCCTTCCACGGCGTGGAAAAGTGGCCTCCCTCCTGGCTTTCGACTGGCTGCGTTGGGAGCGCTGGGAGCTGCTGAGACCATCGCAGTAAGGAACAGGCGCTCGGGCCATGGAGAGAAGGCAACGGCGGCACCAAGGAGAATAAATATCCTTGGCTCGGAAGGAGGCGAGGGAAAGAAGGGAAGGGGCAGCCCCGGGGCTGGGGGGGGGCGCTTTCCGGGGCTGGGGGAGGGGCGCTTTCCGGGGCTGGGGGAGGGGCGCTTTCCGGGGCTGGGGGAGGGGCGCTTTCCGGGGCTGGGGGGGCGCTTTCCGGGGCTGGGGGGGGGCGCGAAATGTTTTCTTCTTCCTAGGGGGGGCCTGACAGAAAATAACTGAGAACCACTGCCTTAATCCCATGACTCTGGAGCTGAAGGGGAGAAGTCTTTATTATGTAAAGTGGACTAGCCCAGGCTGCTTAATGGCCCATTGACAAAGGGGGGGGGGGGGGCAGGAGGCTGCAGGAGACAAACATGTTTCTTCCTTTTCACATCTGGGGTAGAATAGTATTCTGCCTTTTCAATATTTCCTAGTGCATTTCATTTTTCTGAGAGAGAGATGGTTGTAACTTCCCACACTAGGATGCTGGCAGCAAACCATATCAACCATTAGCACCAGTCAATGGTATTTGCAATGCATTTTTGAATGTTCAGTTGGCTGAGTTTCATGTTTAACGATTAAAGTAACTATACCCTTTATTGTTTTATTATTATTATTATTTTAATTAGTTAGTCCAAAAAGGCCAGGGAATTTCTAGAAGCCTGGCACTCTGAAAACTCAGCCATCAACAAACACATAGAGATTAACAACATCTACAGACTATGCCAAAGAGGCAATCAACGAGTCCCAAAAAGAGAAAAAGATCCCAGGACTTCTCCACCAATAATCAGCAACCAGATCAGCATAAATTAACTCCACGATTAACATTAGACCAACAAAAAAATATGTAGATCTCTGCAATGCTGGTTTTCTTGGATGTGGAAAAGGCCTACGAGCGAACGAACCGGAACTCTCTAATCAAGACTTGGGGGGGGAAATGGATATGGGATTTGGACAAGGTTTATTATTTCCAATGTCATTTATTTTAATTTTAGAAGTCTTGTGGAATATAATTTGGGACCTGAATTCCTTAAATGGTATAGCTATAAGGCAAAAGGTATACAGAATTAGAGCATTTGCAGCTGATTGGTTGTTACCCTATCACGTTTTTGGAACTTAATGATACTGATGAAGGGACAGCTGATAACTGAAAAATTTTGGAACATCTGTTGGAAGAAGTTTATAATATATTTTATAGATGGTATCTAGATCTTAAGAAATTATCATCATGTATGTAACCTAATGAAGGCTTAGAAAATATTATATTATATTATATAGTTTTTAGGTATGAATGAGTAGATTGGTAACTAAGAATTGGATTGATGAATAATGGATGGAAGTTGATATGATTAATGTTTTGTTGGTGATCTGGGGAGAATTTTTATAATATGTTTTATAGATGGTATTTAGAGCCTAAAAATTTATCATGTATCCTAATGTTTAACCAAATGTTGAAGGTGTGGGTGTTTATGATGGGTTTGTAATAAGGGTTTTTTTTTCTTTTTTTTGTTTTTTTAATTGATAAGGAGAAAGGCAAGGGGTATAATGTGAACAGAGAAAATAATATCTGGGCTGCTTGGAATTATCAGAGTGGTGTATAGTGGAAGTCAGGGAGGTGGGTTGGAATGGGAGGTGGGGGAGGGATAGGGTGGTCAGGGAAGGGATGGGGACAATTGGATAATGTTATATTTTGTGAGAAATTCATATTATGAGGGTTGGGAAGATGGGGGGGGGTAGAGCACTTGTATTTGATTTATATTATATGTATGGGAAGGGAGGGAAAGGGGGGGTTGTTTTTGTAAAACTTTTTCAATTAAAAAAAAAACATTAGACCAACAATACCCCAGTCAAGAAGCTACCAAAGAAGCCAACAGCAAACAGCCCAACCAAAGAATCTCTAAGACCCCCAAACCCACACAGGCAGGCAAGAGGCCAGAATATAAACTGACAGCAAACAGCACTACTTGCTAGCACTGATGACGTTACCTAGTTGGGTAATGAAACGTCTGCAAGGAAACAATCCAGCTTAGAGAGCACCAAAGACTTCTCATGTCAGCCCTGAGCTACAAATATTATCCTTTATTTATTGGTTATTTGGTTGGTTAGTTAGTTAGTTAGTTAGTTACTTACTTACTTACTTACTTACTTACTTACTTACTTACTTACTTACTTACTTACTTACTTACTTACTTACTTGCAAGTGTCATTTTGTCTCTTTATAAATCTATGGTGAGGCCCCATCTGGAGTATTGTGTACAGTTCTGGTCACCAGACCTTCAGAAGGATATGATGGAAATGGTGCAGAGGAGGGCAACCAGAAGGATTAGGGGGCTGGAACACCTACCTTACCATCTGAGGCTGCAACGGCTAGGCCTCTTCCCTCTAGAACGACGACGCCTGAGAGGTGACCTGATTGAAGTCTATCAAATCATGCACGGTGTGGACAAAGTAGGAAAGGAAAAACTGTTTTCCCTATCGCATAACACTAGAACTAGGGGGCAACTCCATGAAACGTTTGGAAGCTAGACCTCAAACAAATAAGAGGAAGTGTTTTTCACCCAGAGGATCGCTGGTCTATGGAACTCCCTGCCAGAAGAAGTGGTGACAGCTGTCAGCCTCGACACCTTTAAGAAAGGATGAGAGGAGTTCCTGGAGAACAAGGGTATCCATGGCTATCATGATGGATGCCTAAGGACACCCTCCGGGATGGAGAGATAGGCAGGATGTCTCTCAATGCCATTTGAGGGAATCATAAGCAGGTGAAGACATCTGCTTGGGAAGACTCTGAAGCAAATGGGGAGCCTCTGTGGGAGACAGAAGGATGGACTGGATGGGCTGTGGCCTGTTCCAGCAAGGCTATTTTTATGTTCTTATGTTCTTACTTACTTACTTACTTAGATGTCTATGGAGATTTTCAGTCATCCAGGTCATGGTTGCCCAAAGGTGCTTTTTCAAAAAGCAACTGGCTTTGTTTTCTCTTGAAGACATTTTGCTTCACATCCAAGAAGCTTCTTCAGTTCTGAAGAAGAAGCTGACCTAAAGAAGAACTGAAGAAGCTTCTTGGATGAGAAGCAAAATGTCTTCAAGGGAAAAACAAAATCCAGTGGCTAGTCTAGAGAAAAGAAGCTTTAAGGGTGACATGGTAGCAGTATTCTAATATTTGAGGGGCTGCCACAAAGAAGACGGGGGTCAAATTATTCTCCAAAGTACCTGAAGGCAGGACAAGAAACAAGGGTTGGAAACTAATCAAAGAGAGAAGCAACCTGGAATTAAGGAGAAACTTCCTAACAGTGAGGATAATTAACCAATGGAACAGCTTGCCTCCAGAAGTTGTGGGTGCTTCGCAGTGGTGGGTTTCAAATTTTTTTAGAACCTACTCTGTAGGTGTGGCCTATTTTGTAGGCATGGCTTGGCAGTCATGTGACAGGGTGGGAGTGGCCACCTTTTAAAATGTGGTGAAACTCATTTAACAACGCTCTTGCTTAGCAACCAAAATTTTGGACTCAATTGTGATGATAAATTCTTCCTTCCTTCCTTCCTTCCTTCCTTCCTTCCTTCCTTCCTTCCTTTCCTTTCCTTTCCTTTCCTTTCCTTCCCGTTGGGTCACTGGCAGCGACGGGCCAGATTTACTTCCAGGTACGCCGGTGGAACCCCCTCTCACCGGTTCTCTAAATTTCACCAACCGGCTCTCGCGAGTAGGTGCGAGCCTACAGAAACCCACCACTGGTGCTTCGTCAATGGAGGTTTTTAAGAAGAGACTGGACAGCCACTGACATGATATAGGGTATCCTGCTTGAGCAGGGGGCTGGACTAGAAGACCTTCCAAGGCCCCTTCCAGATCTATTCTATTCTAAGTTAATTAGTTTCTTTTATTATAGTCAACGACCCAATCTTAGATCTTTGATGGTTTGGGTCTTTGAGAGAACATTTAAGTCCCACATTGGTCTTGAACGATTATGCTTCCTTTTTGGCTTTCACCAAAAAACAAATGTTAAAAAAATTGGAGCCCTGAACAAAACGAAATGAACATCTAAAGGAGCTTCATTGCCAAAAGCCCGGCTAAACAGAAGGCATTTTCAGTTCAGAGCAGAACAACAGATGATCCGACATACAACAAATTCTCAGAGAACAAGTGGCCACTAAGTACTTTCTGCAAACACTTCTTTTTTTCTCCTATTTTCAACTCCCCATCTCGAAAAGAACATTAATATAATAATGAAATAATATTCTTTTTTCTTTTATGCTTTGCCCTTCGAAAACACAATCGTTGACTTTGGGAAAAGTCTAGACCAGGGGTCTCCAACCTTTGCAACTTTAAGTCTGAAGGACTTCAGCTCCCAAACTTCTGCTGGCTGGAGAAGTCTGGGAGCTGAAGTCCTTTGCTGGCTGGAGAAGTCTGGGAGCTGAAGTCCTTCAAACTTAAAGTTGCAAAGGTTGGAGACCCCTGCTTTAGGAGGCTTTCAGAGAGCTCCTGGGGGCTGGGGAGGGCAGAAATGAGCAAAAAGCCAGCTGTTTTTTTGCTCAATTTCTCCCCCCCCCCCCAGCCCCCAGGGAGCACTCTACAATCCTCCTAAAGACTATTCACACCCTTTTATTTTTTTAAAAATGGGCCCATTTTCACAAAAAACGGGCTGGTTTTGGGAGGCCTGCAGAGTGCAAAACCTTTTTCTCTTAATTTGCCTCTTCGAAATCTTGGTACGTCTTATACTCTAAAAAATATGGTACGTCTTATACTCTAAAAAATAGCTTTGCTGGCTGGAGAATTCTGGGAGCTGAAGTCCTTCAGACTTAAAGTTGCAAAGGTGGGAGACCCCTGGTCTAGTAGATACAAATAAAATAATACAATACAATACAATACAATACAATACAATACAATACAATAGCAGAGTTGGAAGGGACCTTGTAGGTCTTCTAGTCCAACCCCCTGCATGGGCAGGAACCTTATACCATTTCAGACAAATGGCTGTCTAACATCTTTTTAAAGACTTCCAGGGTTGGGGCATTCACAACTGCTGGAGGCAAGCTGTTCCAGAGGTTAATTGTTCTGACTGTCAGGAAAATTCTCCTTAGTTCTAAGTTGCTTCTCTCCTTGGTTAGTTTCCACCCATTGCTTCTTGTCCTGCCCCCAGGTGCCTTGGAGAATAGTTTGACTCCCTCTTCTTTGTGGCACCCTCTGAGATATTGGAACACTGGTATCATGTCTCCCCTGGTCCTTCTCTTCATCAAACTAGACGTACTTTAAGTCAAACATAAGAGATGTTTGACTTAAAGTACGTCTCTGAAACGCATTTCCCCATATTAATGGGCTACAGGTAAGTCCTCCACTTACGACCACAACTGAGCCCAAACTTTCTGTCGCTGAGCGAGACGGGTGTTAAGTGAGCCTTGCCTAAACATTTCACAATGTTTCTTGCCGCAGTTGTTAAGGAAATCACTGCAGTTGTTTAGTTAGGAACGCGGTTGTTAAGTGAAACTGGCTTCCCCCTTGACTTTGCTGGTCAGAAGGTCACAAAAGGGGATCGCATGGCGACCGTCATGAATATGAATCGGTGGGCAAGCACCTGAATGTTAACCACGCGATCAAAATGGGGATGCTGCAACAGTCATAAGAGTGAAAAATGGTCATAAGTCACTTTTTCCAGTGCCATTGTTAACTTCAAACAGCCACTAAATAATATTGTAAATTGGTGAACGACCTCTACTTAAAAGGACGATATAATTCAACGTAAAATACAAAAACATGACAATTTCTCCACCAGGCGGTTCATACAAGTGTACCAGGCTGCCTTCATTTTCCAGTTGCAAAAAAAAATCCGTCTCATAAATGTAAACTTCTACCACTGACAATCACATACCAATCAAGTCACTGAGATTGTACAATTTTACCATCAGAAATCTTTGCCCTTTTTCTCCCAAAATCTATATAAATAAAAATGTTTGTTCAAAACTGCTAATCTCCGAAAATACTGCACCGATCGCTTCCAAATTTTCACACAATGCTCCTTTGAAATACAGCACCAATGATAGATATAGATAATAATAATAATAATAATAATAATAAATTTTAATTTGTAGACCGCTCCCTCTCCCCATAGGGACTCGGAGCGGTGCACAGGGAGGATAAAAACAATAAATATACAAACATATTTAAAAACAGATTAAACGATATTCCTGTGCTAAAAATTCCCCATTAAAATACTAAGATTCCCCATAAATTAATATATTAAAAACCCTATAGAAGAGAGACTACCCTAGGCCGGCCAAGCAGAAAAGATGTGTTTTTAATTTTAGACGGAAGGAGTGGAGGTCCGTGGTCGTTCTAATGTCGGGGGGAAGGTCGTTCCAGAGGGCTGGGCCCGCCACAGAGAGAGTCCTTCCCCTGGGCGTCGCCCGCTGACAGAGTCTAGTGGACGGCACCCGGAGAAGTCCCTCTCTGTGGGAGCGAATCGGCCGTGCGGATGTATGTGGCAGGATCCGGTCCCGCAGATAGATGGTGTAGATGTCACACCTGTGCCAGATACACGCAACAGAAATGTAAAGAATTATAAAAAAGGTAGGTAGATGGATACAGAGAGAGCAGTGGGCCACAGGTATTGTATCCACAGATGGATACAGAGAGAGCAGTGGGTCCTTGCAAGGAGAAGGGCGGGGTATAAATTTGAAAAATAAAAATAAAATAAATAATGTCATCCTTTATGACATAAAATACTCTGTCCATAAGATTCAAGGAGAAATACAGTAGGTATGTATGTAGGTAGAGGGGATAGAGAGAGGGAGAAATACGGTAGGTAGGTAGGTAGGGGGAGAGAGAGAGAGGGAGAAATACGGTAGGTAGGTAGGTAGAGGGATAGAGAGAGGGAGAAATACTGTAGGTAGGTAGGTAGGTAGGTAGAGGGAGAGAGAGAGGGAGAAATACAGTAGGTAGGTATGTAGAGGGATAGAGGGAGGGAGAAATACGGTAGGTAGGTAGGTAGGTAGAGGGATAGAGAGAGGGAGAAATACGGTAAGTAGGTAGGTAGAGGGATAGAGAGAGGGAGAAATACAGTAGGTAGGTAGGTAGAAGGATAGAGAGAGGGAGAAATACGGTAGGTAGGTAGGTAGGTAGGTAGGTAGGTAGGTAGGTAGGTAGGTAGGTAGGTAGAGGGATAGAGAGAGGGAGAAATACAGTAGGTAGGTAGGTAGGTAAGTAGGTAGGTGGATAGAGAGAGAGGGGGAGGAGAAATACAGTAGGTAGGTAGGTCGAGGGAGAGAGGGAGAAAGGCAGTAGGTAGGTAGGTTGGGGGTTATACGGTGGTTGTGTGTACGTGTTTGTGTGTGCAGGTGTAGATCTACACACAGATTGGTTGGCCATTTAACTAGGCTAGGCCACAGCAACGTGTGGCTGGGAACGGCTAGTAGGAAATATTTTCTGTCTCTATATTATCACTTTTGCAAACTCCCTTGGTCTGAATTTAATGCTAGAGATTAACACGGGCACAGAGAGTGCATAAAAGCTGTTTGGTGGCTTGAGAAGGGAATTTGTTGGCAGGACGGTGGCATAAAGTCGTCAAGGTTTAAACCCTCTATTCCATGTTAAGCATGTGATGCAATAATTTCTGACCCTGTTTTCTTAAGCCTGATTTGCACCCAGTGGAATTGCATAGGAATGCCCCAGCAGATTTTCTTGGTTAATGTTTTGAATCTGCTGTGTTTTTTTACAATGGATCTTTTAAGGTTTTCCAATGTTTTTTATGTCCTAAGCTACCCAGAGTTATGGGATATGAGAGGGGCAGCAAATAAACATGAGAGATAAAAGATAGATAGGGCGATAGAGAGATAAGAGAGATGGATGGATGGATGGACGTATGGATGGATGGATGGATTGGGTCAGTGGATAAGTAGATATGATGATGAAGATAGACATAGTTAGTTAGACAGACAGACAGAGTGATGGATGGATGGATGGATGGATGGACGGACGGACGGACGGACAGACAGACAGACAGACAGACAGATAGGATGATGAAGAAGAAGACGATAGATAGCTATGATAGGTAGGTAGGTAGATGATAGATAGATAGATAGATAGATAGATAGATAGATAGATAGATAGATAGATAGATAGATAGGATGATGAAGAAGAAGACGATAGATAGCTATGATAGTAGGTAGGTAGGTGATAGATAGATAGATAGATAGATAGATAGATAGATAGATAGATAGATAGATAGATAGATAGATAGATAGATAGATAGATAGATATAAAATGATGAAGATAAATAGATAGTGAACGAGCAAGAGAGAGAGAGATAAAATGAGATAGATAGACAGACAGACAGACAGACAGACAGACAAAGCATTCAGCATTTCCATGCTTTCCAATTCTGCAAAACAGAAGTCCTTCTTTCTCGTGCATAGCTGGAAAAGCGAGGAACAACAGATCTGATTAAATTGGCTTTATAAGGAGGCAGGCGAACATGTGCGCACCAGTAAAATCACAAAGCCAAATGGGTGAAATCATGTGTGTGTAAAGTCAAATCCCTCCTGATTTGTCACTGTGTTTTAACTACCTGCATGCCTGAATGATTCATTTAAGAATATAGCAGGGCAATAAGAGAAGAGAAGGGAAGGGAAAGGAATAAGGAAGATAAGATAAGATAAGATAAGATAAGATAAGATAAGATAAGATAAGATAAGATAAGATAAGATAAGGGAAGATAAGGGAAGATAAGGGAAGATAAGGGAAGATAAGATAAGGGAAGGGAATGAGAAGAAAAGAAGGGAAGGGAAGAAAGAGAAGGGAAGAGAAGAGAAGGGAAGGGAAGGGAAGGGAATAAGATAAGATAAGATAAGATAAGATAAGATAAGATAAGATAAGATAAGATAAGATAAGATAAGATAAGATAAGGGAAGGGAAGGGAAGGGAAGGGAAGGGAAGGGAAGGGAAGGGAAGGGAAGGGAATGAGAAGAAGGGAAGGGAAGGAAGGGAAGGAAGAGAAGAGTAGGGAAGGAAAGGGAAGGGGAAGGGAATAAGATAAGAAGATAAGATAAGATAAGATAAGATAAGATAAGGGAATAAGGAAGATAAGATAAAATAAGATAAGGGAAGGGAAGGGAAGAGAATAAGGAAGAGAAGAGAAGAGAAGAGAAGAGAAGAGAAGAGAAGAGAAGAGAAGAAGAGGATAGGAGAAGAGAAGAGAGGAGAAGAGAAGAGAAGAGAAGAAGAGGATAGGAGAAGAGAAGAGAAGAGAAGAAGAGGATAGGAGAAGAGAAGAGAGGAGAAGAGAGAAATGGAATGGAATGGAATGGAATGCAATGCAATAAGGAAAAGAACAGAACAGAATAGAATAACTTAGTTTGAAGCGACCTTGGAGGTCTTCTAGTCCAACCCCGTTTTGGCAGGAAAGAGGCTAGGAAAAGCAGAGGAACCCCACGGCAGACGATGCAGTTAGGATTCTGATCTCAGACAGGTGTAGCGTTAGCCCTTAACTTAAAATCATTCTCACTTCTTCTGCTTGCACGCACTCCTGACTTATGACCACAATTGAGCATAAAATGTCTCTTGAGGCCGTCATCACTGACCCTCTAGCTTTCGTTCCGATTTCTGGATTAATTTAGTTTCTTTTAAAACCGAGATGGCGAACCTATGGCGCACGAGCCCTCTCTGCGGCCACACGACCCATCTGCCAGCTCAGCCCCACCGCCCATGCACAGGTGCCTCCCGGTGGCCAGCTGATTTTCGAGTCTCTGCCTTGCATGCAGGAGACGCACACGCATATAGGGGGGTGCATGCATGTGTATGTGCAGATGGCAGGGGGGAGCATAGGGTGTGTGTGGCGGGGGGACCCTGTGTCCCATTTTTATAATAATAATAATAATAATAAATTTTAATTTATAACCCGCTCTCTCTCCCCGAAGGGACTCGAGGCGGGGCACAGGAAATTTAAAATACATATAAAATCACAAACATAGTACAATATAAAATAAAATTAAACTAACCCTGCTCTAAAATCCCATATTAAAACTAAAAATTAATCGTTAAAAACCCTTAAAACAGTTGATTATCCTAGGCCGGCCAAGCAGAAGAAGTGTGTTTTTAATTTTTGACGGAAGGAGCGGAGGTCCGTAGTTGTTCTAATTTCGGGGGGAAGGTCGTTCCAGAGGGTCGGGCCCGCCACAGAGAAGGCCCTTCCCCTGGGCGTCGCCCGCTGGCACAGCCTAGTGGACGGCACCCGGAGAAGTCCCTCTCTGTGGGAGCGAATCGGCCGCAGGGATGTATGGGGCAGGATGCGATCCCGCAAATAACTAGGTCCCGTGCCATGGAGCGCTTCAAAGATGGTAACTAACACCTTGAAGCGCACCCGAAAGATGACAGGCAGCCAATGCAGCTCGCGCAAGAGCGGTGTTATGTGGGTAAACCTTGAGGTTCCCATTATTGCTCACGCGGCTGCATTCTGGACAAGCTGAAGCCTTCGGGTGCACCTCAAGGGGAGTCCCATGTAGAGAGCATTGCAGTAGTCCAGTCGGGATGTCACGAGGGCATGAATGACTGTGCAGAGGTCCCAGGAGGCTTCAGGGAGGCCAGCGTGGCCCAAAATGGCGGGCAGGGGGCAATGAGGAGGCACTGGGGTGGAGGGCAGCCCCCCACAGCCCATGTTTGGTCCCAGGAGGCTTCCGGGAAGCCTGCTAGGCCCAAAGTGGGGTACAAGGGTGCGGGGCGCCCCCCCCCCCCACAGCCATTTTTGGTCCCAGGAGGTTTCAGGGAGGCCTGCTAGGCCCAAAATGGGGGGCAGGGGGCAGTGAGGAGGCCGTTGGGTGGAGGGCAGCTCCCCCACAGCCCATGTTTGTTCCCAGGAGGCTTCAGGGAGCCTTGCTAGTCCCAAAATGGGGGTCAGGGAGAAGCGGGGTGTGTGTATGGGAGCAGCTCCCCCACAACCTATTTTTGGTCCCAGGAGGCTTCCAGGAGGCCTGCTAGGCCCAAAATGGGGGGCAGTGGGCAGTGAGGAGGCAGTGGGGTGGAGGGCAGCCCCCCACAGCCCATGTTTGGTCTCAGGAGGCTTCAGGGAGGCCTGCTAGGCCCAAAGTGGGGCACAAGGAGACGGGGCAGCCCCCCCACAGCCCATTTTTGGTCTCAGGAGGCTTCAGGGAGGCCAGCTAGGCCCAAAATGGGGGACAGTGGGCAGTGAGGCAGTGGGGTGGAGAGCAGCCCCCCCCCCTCCCAGCACATTTTTTGTCCCAGGAGGCTTCCAGGAGGCCTGCTAGTCTCAAAATGGAGGGCAGGGGCGGTGGGGAGGCGGTGGGGTGGCAGGAGGGCAGCCCTCCCCCCACAGCCCATTTTTGGTCCCAGGCAACTTCTGGGAGTCCTGCTAGGCTTAAAGTGGGGCAAAAGGGTGCGTGCCTCCCCCCAGCCCATTTTTGGTTCCAGGGAGGCTTGCTAGGCCCAAAATGGGGGGGCGGGGAGAAGCGGGGGGGGGAGGTTTGGGGGCAGCTCCCCCACAACCCATTTTTGGTCCCAGGAGGCTTCAGGGAGGCCTACTAGGCCCAAAGTGGGGCATGGGGGGGATTTATGTGCATGCATGGGGTGGGGGTGGGGGGAGTGTGTAGGTCTCACGCGTGCAGGGGGTGGGGCGCTTTGCATTATGGGCGTGGCCATGCACTATCACGCGTGCCTGCAGGCTTTCAACACACAAGGAGAAAAAGGTTAGCCATCCCTATTTTAGGAGATACTCGATCTGTTCAGCCACGATCTGTGTCGTTAAACCCCTTGGGACAAGCGAGAGAACTGCCTTCCATAGTCCTGGACTCGCATCCATTCATTTAGCGACCATTCGAAGTTACAACGGCACTGCGAGAAACGTCTTACGTCCATTTTTCCCACTGACGAACGTGGCAACACCCCCCCCCCCAGGGTCACGTGATCAAAATTTCGACCGCTTGGCACCGGACTCATATTTATGACGGTCCCGTGCTCCTCTTTGAATGCCCTTCTGACAAGCAAAGTCAAGGGGGGAAGCCAGATTCACGAAAGAACCCGGCTGCAGTGACTCACTTAACGACCGTGGCAAGACAGGTTGTAAAACCGGGCAAAATTCACGGAGCGACATGATTTTTTGGCCCAATGGCCGGCCGTAAGTCAAGGACGACCTTTTATTTATTCGAAAGATGTATCTGAAAACGAAATACCCCTAAATGGGTGGGAGTTTTGGGTATGTGTGAAAAGGTTTAAGGCAGAGGTTCCCAAACTTGGCAACTTTAAGACTTGTGAACTTCAACTCCCAGCATTCTCCAGCCAGCGTAGCTCCAGCGTAGCTGGCTGGAGAATGCTGGGATTTGAAGTCCACAAGTCTTAAAGTTGCCAAGTTTGGGAACCTCTGGTTTAAGGGGCTGAAGTGGGTCTTCGGGAGCTGAACGTCTCTTTGAAGTGTCTCGTAGGTGCCAACCCAAAAGAACCCAACATTGCATCAACAGACAGAAGTTCCAATCCCAGCAAAAGCCTCTGCAGGACTCAATTACGGTCTCGGCTGGACCGCCCCTTCCAGTGCCTGGGTTCAGGTTGGGAGATCCCACGCCTTAAGAACGGATTCAGACAAACCGAAGCAGACGCAGCGGATGGGAAGAATACATTCTGGAGTCGATTTTGGAATTGATTTTGAATTTTTTTTTAAAAAAAAATTCTCCTGGTGAAAAAGAAGAGGTTTTATGCCGTAAACAATAAGAATAGGAAATTCTATCTCTCTCTCTCTCCCTCCCTCCCTCTCTCACTAGTTTTATGCTGTAAACTATAATAGAGGATCTGTCTGACTCTCTGTCTGTCTGTCTGTTCAGCTAGCTAGCTAGCTAGTTCCATCCATTCATCCATCCATCCATCCATCCATCCATCCATCCATCCATCCATCCATCTATCTCTCCCCCTTCTCTCTCTAACTAGTTTTATGCTGCAAACAATTATAATAGCGGATCTATCTGTCTGTCTATTTGTCTGTCTGTCTAGTTAGCTAGCTAGCTAGCTCCATCCATCCATCCATCCATCCATCCATCCATCCATCCATCTATCTATCTATCTACCTATCCCTCCCCCTTCTCTCTCTCTCTATCTATCAAGTTTTATGCTTCAAACAATTATAATGGGGATCTATCTCTCTGTCTATCTTTTTGTCTGTCTGTCTAGTTAGCTAGCTAGCTCTATCCATCCATCCATCCATCCATCCATCCATCCATCTATCTATCTCTCTATCAAGTTTTATGCTTCAAACAATTATAATAGAGCAGGGGTCTGCAAAGTTGGCTCTTTTAAGACTGGTGGACTTCAACTCCCAGAATTCCCCAGCCAGCTATGCTGGCTGGGGAATTCTGGGAGTTGAAGTCCACCAGTCTTAAAAGAGCCAACTTTGCAGACCCCTGTAATAGAGGATCTATCTGTCTGTCTATCTTTTTGTCTGTCTAGTTAGCTAGCTAGCTAGCTAGCTAGCTCTATCCATCCATTCATCCATCCATCCATCCATCCATCCACCTATCTATCTATCCCTCCCCCTTCTCTCTCTAACTAGTTTTATGCTGCAAACGATTATAATAGGGGATCTATCTGACTATCGGTCTATATATTTGTCTGTCTGTCCAGCTACTATAACTAGCTATCTCTCTCATCTCTCCCTCGCCCTCTCCCTCTCCCCCCCCCCTTTCTCTCTCTCCCCCCCTCTCCCACTCTCTCTCTCTCTCTCCCGTGTTTCCCCGAAAATAAGATAGGGTCTTATTTTCTTTTGACCCTCAAAATAAGCACTAGGCCTTATTTCTGTGGAGATCTTATTATTTTTGAGGTGCAGGAGGCAGTGAGCATGGTCACCTCATGGCTGCTTCTGTGTGGCAATATTTTCGGGGGGGGGGGCTTATTTTCAGTGGAGGGCTTATTTTAGGGGATGCGCTCAAAAGCTCAATTGGGATTATCTGGGACGGGGGTTTTATTTTCAGGAAAACAGGGTATCTATCTATCTTATCTTATCTTATCTTATCTTATCTATCTATCTATCTATCTATCTCTCTATTCTATCTAATCTATCTATCTATCTATCTTATCTATCTATCTATCTAATCTATCTATCTCTCTATCTCTCTATTCTATCTAATCTATCTATCTATCTATCTATCTCTCTCTCTATTCTATCTAATCAATCTATCTATCTATCTATCTATCTATCTATTCTATCTAATCTATCTAATCTATCTATCTATCTCTCTATTCTATCTAATCTATCTATCTATCTATCTAATCTATCTATCTATCTATCTATCTATCTATCTCTCTATTCTATCTAATCTATCTATCTATCTAATCTATCTATCTATCTCTATTCTATCTAATCTATCTATCTAATCTATCTATCTATCTATCTTATCTGTCTATCTAATCTATCTAATCTATCTATCTATCTCTCTATCTCTATTCTATCTAATCTATCTAATCTATCTATCTATCTTATCTATCTATCTATCTATCTATCTATCTATCTATCTATCTATCTATCTATCTATCTAATCTATCTATCTATCTGTCTATCTAATCTATCTAATCTATCTATCTATCTCTCTATCTCTCTATTCTATCTAATCTATCTATCTATATCTATCTATCTATCTATCTATCTCTCTATTCTATCTAATCTATCTATCTATCTATCTATCTCTCTCTCTCTCTCTATTCTATCTAATCTATCTATCTATCTATTTTATATATCTATCTATCTATCTATTCTATCTAATATATCTATCTATCTATCTATCTATCTATCTTATCTATCTATCTATCTATCTCTCTATTCTATCTAATCTATCTATCTATCTATCTATATCTATCTATCTATCTATCTCTCTATTCTATCTAATCTATCTATCTATCTAATCTATCTATCTATCTATCTATCTATCTATCTATCTATCTCTCTATTCTATCTAATCTATCTATCTATCTATCTATCTTATCTATCTATCTATCTATCTATATCTAATCTATCTATCTATCTATTCTATCTATCTCTCTATTCTATCTAATCTATCTAATCTATCTATCTATCTATCTATCTATATCTAATCTATCTATCTATCTATCTAATCTATCTAATCTATCTATCTATCTATCTTATCTATCTATCTATCTATCTATCTATCTATCTCTCTATTCTATCTAATCTATCTAATCTATCTATCTATCTATCTATCTATCTATCTATCTATCTATTCTATCTATCTATCTATCTATCTATCTAATCTATCTATCTATCTATCTATCTATCTATCTTATCTATCTATCTATCTATCTCTCTATTCTATCTAATCTATCTAATCTATCTATCTATCTATCTAATCTATCTATCTATCTATCTATCTATCTATCTATGTATCTATTCTATCTATCTATCTAATCTATCTAATCTATCTAATCTATCTATCTATCTAATCTATCTTATCTATCTATCTATCTATCTATCTATCTATCTATCATCTATCTATCTATCTATCTATCTATCTATCTATCTATCTATCTATCTATCTATCTATCTATCTTCTCATCTTTATGCTACATTCATTGTTTTATGCTGGCAAACATCCCTAATACCAAACTCGATTGCAGAAAATATGACTTCAGCAACAGAACGGTCAATGCCAGGAATGTGTTCCCTGAATCAGTGGTTTCTTCCCCAAACCCCCAAAACCTAAACTTTAGACTGTCTCCTGTCGACCTCACCCCCATTCCTAAGAGGTCTGTAATGGGTGTGCATAAGCACACCAGTGTGACTCCCAATCCTGTCCTAACAGCCCCATTTATTCGTATCCATTTTACGTATCCATAATCTTGTATGTACTTATATCTATTATCTTATACACACTTGACAAAATAAATAAATAAAATAAAATAAGAACTAATAAACCTTCCTTCTTCTCTTTTTCCCACAAGAACTACCCTTTGAGGTGAGTTAGGCTGAGAGAGAGTGGGGGGGGGAGGGGGGAGGACTGTCCCAGAGTTACCTAGCTGGCTTTCTGATCGAAAGTGGAACTAGAAGCCGCCCTGGGTCCTAATAAGGAGAAGGGCGGGGTATAAATTAAATAAAAAATAAATAAATAGAACTCCCATTCTTCTGGCAATTGGCCTCAAGTCACCCAATAATACAATAGCAGAGTTGGAAGGGACCTTGGAGGTCTTCTAGTCCAACCCCCTGCGTGGGCAGGAACCTTACACCATTTCAGACAAATGGCTATCTAACATCTTCTTAAAGACTTGCAGTGTTGGGACATTCGACTGGACTATTGTAACTCTCTCTACATGGGGCTTCCCTTGAGGTGCACCCGGAGGCTTCAGTTAGTTCAGAATGCAGCCGCGCGAGCTATTATGGGGACCACCAGGTTCACCCACGTTACACCGCTCTTGCGCGAGCTGCGCTGGCTGCCTGTCGTCTTCCGGGTGCGCTTCAAGGTGCTAACTATCATCTTTAAGGCGCTCCATGGCTCGGGACCTAGCTATCTGCGGGATCGGATCCTGCCCCATACATCCTCACGACCGATTCGCTCCCACAGAGAGGGACTTCTCCGGGTGCCGTCCACTAGACTTTGTCAGCGGGCGACGCCCAGGGGAAGGGCTCTCTCTGTGGCGGGCCCGGCCCTCTGGAACGACCTTCCCCCCCGATATCAGAACGACCACGGACCTCCGCTCCTTCCGTACGAAATTAAAGACCCATTTCTTTCGACTGGCCGGCCTTGGATAGTCTCTCTGTCTATAGATTTTAAATGTATTTTAATGGGTTTTAATTTTTAGCACGGGATAACATTGTTTAATTGTGTTTTAAAGTATATATTTTTGTATCTATTGTTTATATTGTTTTTAGTCCTCCTGTGCACCGCCCCGGGTCCCTGTGGGGAGAGGGAGCGGTTAATAAATTCAAAGTTATTATTTATTATTATATTCACAACTTCTGGAGGCAAGCTGTTCCAGAGGTTAATTGTTCTAACTGTCAGGAAATTTCTCCTCAGTTCTAAGTTGCTTCTCTCCTTGATCAGTTTCCACCCATTGCTTCTTGTCCTGCCCCCAGGTGCCTTGGAGAAAAGTTTGACTCCCTCTTCTTTGTGGCACCAGTTGGCTTTCATTCCTAGTTGGCTTTCATTCCTAAGGCAGGACTGGAACTCGCCATCTTTTGATGATTGGAGAATGGTCGGGCAATGTCGACTGGCGGCGCCCAGGGGGAGGGCCTTCTCTGTGGCAGGGCCGGCCCTTTGGAACGACCTGCCCCCTGAAATCAGCACCATTCCTGACCTCCGCCTCTTCCGCAAATGTCTTAAGACTCACTTCTTTCAACCAGCACCGCCAATTTTAAACGAGGGTTTTAAAAACGGTTACAACACAGGCATCTAATATCTATGTATTTGTATTTTGTATTTATTGATTTAATTCTATGTTCGCCGCCCCGAGTCCCTTGTTGTGAGATGGGAGCGGGTTATAAATGTGAAAAATAAATAAATAAATAAATAAATTGACCCAAAGTCACCCAGCAAGGCATTCATGCCCAAGGCAGGACTCGAACTCACAGTCTCCCGGTGATTTGGCCCAACATCACCCTACTGGTTTAGAGGCCTAAGGTGGACTGGAGCTCAATGTCCTGCTTTTTAGCCTGGTCCCCTATTCCCCTCCTGACATTTGATTTTGATTTTTTGAACAATAGGAATAATTTTTTTAAAATTCTTCTGCAAAAACCTAGCTTGCCAGAAAAAAGGAGTTCTAACCAATCGGAGGAGACAAATCAGAGCAGATCTGGGCTCTTTCAAGGTCTATCAAGGGGAAGAAGGGATGGGCTGACTCTCCATAGTGCCCAAGCGAAAGGCAAAATCAATCAATAGATAGATGCTTTTTAGAGGGGGACCAACACTTGAAACAAGAAGAATTTTTGGTGAGAATCATGGAAGATCCTATCTTCTGGAACGGGAAGGGAAGGGAAGGAAAGGATTGCTAAAGGAAGAGGAGGAGGAGAGGGGGGGAGAAGGAGGAATGAAGGAAGGGAAGGAAAGAAAGAAGAAGGGAAAGGAAGGGAAGGATTGCTAAAGAAAAAGGAGGAGGAGAGGGAGGAGGAAGAAGGAAGGAAGGAAGGATTGCTAAAGGAACAGGAGGAGGAGGAGGAGGAGGAGGAAGGAAGGAATGGAAAGGAGGAGGAAGGGAAGGACTGCTAAAGGAACAGGAGGAGGAGAGGGAGAAGAAGGAAGGAAGGAAGGAGGGAAGGAGGGAAGGATTGCTAAAGGAACAGGAGGAGGAGAAGGAGGAAGGAAGGAAAGGGAAGGAGGAAGAAGGGAAGGACTGCTAAAGGAACAGGAGGAGGAGGAGGAGAAGAAGGAAGGAAGGAAGGAAGGAAGGAAGGAAGGAAGGATTGCTAAAGGAACAGGAGGAGGAGGAGGAGGAAGGAAGGAAAGGAAAGGAGGAAGAAGGGAAGGACTGCTAAAGGAACAGGAGGAGGAGAGGGAGAAGAAGGAAGGAAGGAAGGAAGGAAGGAAGGAAGGAAGGAAGGATTGCTAAAGGAACAGGAGGAGGAGGAGGAGGAAGGAAGGAAAGGAAAGGAGGAAGAAGGGAAGGACTGCTAAAGGAACAGGAGGAGGAGAGGGAGAAGAAGGAAGGAAGGAAGGAGGGAAGGATTGCTAAAGGAACAGGAGGAGGAGGAGGAGGAAGGAAAGAAAGGAAAGGAGGAGGAAGGGAAGGACTGCTAAAGGAACAGGAGGAGGAGAGGGAGAAGAAGGAAGGAAGGAGGGAGGGAAGGATTGCTAAAGGAACAGGAGGAGGAGAAGGAGGAAGGAAGGAAAGGAAATGAGGAAGAAGGGAAGGACTGCTAAAGGAACAGGAGGAGGAGAGGGAGAAGAAGGAAGGAAGGAAGGAAGGAAAAAACTTAATTATGATGTGATGATGAATGAAGTGGAGAAGAAGATAGATAAATATAAAAAGATAAAGTTGTCTTGGTTCGGTAGAATTGCAATGTGTAAGATGATGTTGTTACCAAAGTTTAATTTTTTATTTGAGATGTTACCATTAAATTTGACAGAGAAAGATATGGAAGGATATCAGAAGAAATTGGATAAATTTTGCAATGGTGGGAAAAGACCTAGATTATTGAAGAAAATGTGGTATCAAAATCAAAAGGAAGGTGGATTGGGAATTCCCAATCTACTTAATTATTATTGGGCCTATGGTATTCGAACTGTGGTAAAAATACTCAAAGGCGGAGATGGTCATTGGGGAGATTTAGAGTTAAAAGATATTAAGGGATTTGGCCCTACATGGTTTTTAGATAAAGCAAAAACAAAAAAGGTAATTAACAGTTATTGGTTAAAAGGACTGAGTAAAATTTGGAATAAATTTGTTAAAATTCTAATTCCGGATATAACCTTTTTGGGGAAGACAATTGGAAATTGGCCGATTAAAACCAATATAAGCCGTGATAAAGTAATTGAAGATGAAAACATAGAAATTATAATAGATTGGTTAAAAGCTTTAGGAAATGAAAGAAGGAAAAATGGAATAATTGAAAAATTGGGGCTAAACTGGTTTGAAAAAATACAGATAGAAAAATGGACTATGAAGGTAAGGGGGAATTGTAAGACAAGTAGAAACAAAACTGAATTTGAAAACCTAGTATCTCAAATTATCAAAGACGAAATTGGGTTAAAGGGACTCGTTAGTAAGATATATAAGATTATAAATTTTGATGGGAAACCACAAATGACGATGAAGATGAATTGGGAGGAAGAATTCAATATTAAAATATCAGATATGGATTGGAATGTGAATTGGAAGAGTCGAATTATGAGGATTTTATCAACAAGGATCAAAGAACATAATTTTAAGGTTGTCTGGAAATGGTATTTGACTCCATTAAGGTTATCGTTGATGGACAAAAAAATTAGTAATAAATGTTGGAGATGTAACATGGAACTGGGGACTTATGAACATATGTGGTATAAATGTGGAAAAGTTAAAAAGTTTTGGCAACAATTGGAGAAAACGATATCCGAAATGATGAAGAAAAAAATAATATTGAGACCAGAAACTATATTATTGTTGTTAATCAAGGAATCAGAACTAACAAATTATGAGAAAGAATTGGTTAGAATTATGATTATAATGGGAAGAATTATAATAGCTAGATATTGGAAATTAGAGGTGAATTTTAGAATAGAAGAGTGGTACTGTGAAATGTGGAAATTAGCTTTAAATGATAAAATGACATGTGATATTAAATTTAGAAAGGGTGTTTATAAAAGGGACACTTTTTGGAAAACTTGGGAGCCATTTGTGGAGTATGCGTTTGGAAATTTGGATGCTTCAACACCTGTACCCAGAGAACGTGGATTTTGGAGATCGTGAAGATATATCCGAAGGACCAAGTCTTCCTTTCCCATGTATAGCACAGGGTGAAACATTGTATTGTATGGTGTATGTAGTTTTTGTTGTAGTGTTTTAAAATTAATAAAAAAATATTTAAAAAAAAAAAAAGGAAGGAGGGAAGGATTGCTAAAGGAACAGGAGGAGGAGAAGGAGGAAGGAAGGAAAGGAAAGGAGGAAGAAGGGAAGGATTGCTAAAGGAACAGGAGGAGGAGGAGGAGGAAGGAGGAAGGAAGGAAAGGAAAGGAGGAAGAAGGGAAGGGAAGGACTGCTAAAGGAACAGGAGGAGGAGAGGGAGAAGGAGGAAGGAAGGAAGGAATGGAAAGGAGGAGGAAGGGAAGGGAAGGATTGCTAAAGGAACAGGAGGAGGAGAGGGAGAAGGAAGGAAGGAAGGAAGGAATGGAAAGCAGGAAGAAGGGAAGGGAAGGATTGCTATAGGAACAGGAGGAAGAGAGGGAGAAGGAAGAAGGAAGGAAGGAAGGAAGGAAGGAAGGAAGGAAAGGAGGAAGAAGGGAAGGATTGCTAAAGGAACAGGAGGAGGAGAGGGAGAAGGAGGAAGGAAGGAAAGGAAAGGAAGAGGAGAGGAAAGGAAGGCGAAAGGAGCAAAGGCAGAGTCCTACGGTGGGGAAAAGCTGCCCATTTGCACTTGCAGTTCCCACGTGCAAACAGACAGTGAGAGACAAAGACAGATGGACCCCAGTGAGCAAAGGAGGAAGGGAAAAAGCTCGGATGGGCATCGTAGTAGCCCAGCTTTCAAGGACTCGGATCCTAGCAAAGCCAAGAGGCTCTCGTTGCCTCCAACAGTCTCTTCTTCTGCAAAATAAAATAAAATAAAATAAAATTCCCACAGCTCCAAGAAAACGTTTAAGCGATGAGATTTCAATCCAGGAGCAGATCTTTTTCGGGACACCTGGCTAGCCAGGTGTGGCTGCTTGTGCCCAAAGCAAGGCAGCCGGCTTGCCTCCAGATGTTGTGAACGCTCCAACCCTGGAGGCTTTTAAGAAGAGGTTGGACAACCATTTGTGGAAGAGTAGGGTCTTCTGCTTGAGAAGGATGGACGAGAAGACCTCCCAAGACCCTTCCAATCCCGATATTCTGTTCTTCATAGATTGTTCCCATCAAGGACAATCTTCTAGAGAGCTTTTCTCTTGGGTTTAGATGTTTGGAACGTTTTAGGGGTTGAATTATTTAGTTATGCAGCCGTGCATTTCACCAAAGGTGACTCTGCACAGAGCACATTAACAGCCTTTGTCGAATTAATGTCCCCATGTTCACCCGTGGAGAAGGCGACTATTAATCTGCATTGCTTTTGACCTCTTGCAGCCCCGACGCTCCCCACTCCAAAGATTGCCATACTTAGATATTGGAGCATTGATGATGTTATATAATTGGGTAATGAAACGTCTGTAAGAAAACAACCAAGCTCAGAGAGCCCCCAAGGGCCCCAAAGACCTACGCCTACTCCATGCTAGCACTGATGATGTTACCTAGCTGGGTAATGAAATGTCGGCAAGAAATCTACCAAGCTCAGAGAGCGCCAAGGACCCCACAATCGTTGTCCTCCTCCTCCTCCTCCTCCTCCTCCTCCTCCTCCTCCTCCTCCTCCTCCTCCTCCTCCCTTCTAGCACTGATGATGTTACCTAGCTGGGTAATGAAACGTCTGCAAGAAACCTACCAAGCTCAGAGAGCACCTGCGACCCCACAGTCCTCCTCCTCCTCCTCACTCCCTTCTAGCACTGATGATATTACCTAGGTGGGTCAAGAGACGTCTGCAAGGAAACCACCAAGCTCAGAAAGCACCAAGGATCTCTCATTTCAACCCTGAGCTACAAATATTCTGCTCTCAAACCTCCCTTGATCTTAATGTCTATTTTAGGGACCCTGAATGTAGAAATCTGCCCATTGAGCTCAATACAATACAATACCACACAACACAACACAATAGCAGACTTGGAAGGGACCTTGGAGGTCTTCTAGTCCAACCCCCTGCCAAGGCAGGAACCTTATACCGTTTCAGACCAATGGCTATCCAACATCTTCTTGAAGACTTCCAGTGTTTAGGCATTCACAACTTCTGGAGACAAGCTGTTCCACTGATTAATTGTTCTGTCAGGAAATTTCTCCTCACTTCTAAGTCGCTTCTCTCCTTGATTAGTTTCTACCCATTGCTTCTTGTTCTACCCTCAGGTGCTTTGGAGAATAATTTGACTCCCTCTTCTTTGTGGCAACCCCTGAGATATTGGAAGGCTGCTATCATGTCTCCCCTGGTCCTTCTTCTCATTATACTAGACATACCCAGTTCCTGCAACCGTTCTTCATATGTTTGAGCCTCCAGTCCCCTTAATCCTCTTTGTTGCTCTTCTCTGCACTCTTTCTAGAGTCTCCACATCTTTTCTACATCGTGGCAACCAATGTGATTGAACGTTTGAGTCCACATAGATGGAGACTTAGTATTTATATTTCTGCTTGCTCTAGCCATGTCTCAGATCGTTTCCATTGGGTTGGAACGAGCATTATTTCTTGAGATCTCCCTACCTGGCATTCACTGTCTCTAGATATTGCCTCTAGGTATTAACATGTGAAGTGTTAATACCACTTTATAAGGTCTTGGTAAGGCCACACTTAGAATATTTGCATCCAGTTTTGGTCGCCACGATGTAGAAAAGATGTGGAGACTCTGGAAAGAGTGCAGAGAAGAGCAACAAAGAGGATGAGGGGACTGGAGGGTAAAACATATGAAGAACGATTGCAGGAACTGGGTATGTCTAGTTTGATGAAAAGAAGGACCAGGGGAGACATGATTGCAGTGTTCAAATATCTCAGGGGTTGCCCCAAAGAAGAGGGAGTCAAACTATTCTCCAAAGCACCTGTGAATAGAACAAGAAACAATGGGTGGAAACTAATCAAGTAGAGAAGCAACTTAGAACTGAGGAGAAATTTCCTGACAGTGAGGACAATTAATCAGTGGAACAGAAGTTGCCTCCAGAAGTTGTGAATGCTCCAACACTGGAAGTCTTTAAGAAGATGTTGGATAGCCAGTTGTCTGAAACGGTATAGGGCTTCCTGCCTAGGCAGGGGGTTGGACTAGATGACCTCTAAGGTCCCTTCCAACTCTGCTATTGTATTGTATTGCATTGCATTGCATTGTATAGTTGCCCGTGAGAGAAAAGAATACTGCACATGCGCCGGGGCACCCTTGTCTTTTCAATCGCTCTGCCCGGAATACAAATTCTCCATCCAGAGAAACATCCCCGAAGCAGAGAATCGCAGGTGTTTTCCTCGCTTTGAGAAGACAACTCCTGCTCCCCCTGGCTTCATCCCACACGCGTGTGCTCACCTGATGATGACATACATGACCGAGCAGTTGCCCACGAGCCCCACGATGCAGACGATGGAGTAGACAATCACAATGGTGACCTTGATCCTCATGGGAAGGAACCCGTCGGTGGTGCGGTTGTGGAACCAGTCATCCAAGCTGATATTCCACAGGGATGAGTCATTCACCAGCCTGGACATATAGAGGGCGTCCCCCACTTGAGTGTGGAAAAAGGGGTCCATCCTGAATGCACGGGTCGCGAGCTCTGGATTTAGGAAGGAGAGAGGGAGAGAGAGAGAGAGAGAGAGAGAGAGAGAGAGAGGGAGGGAGGGAGGGAGGAAGGAAAGGAGGATGAAGAGGATGCAGAGGAGAAAGAGGCAGAGGAAAAGGAGGAGGAGAGGAAAGGGAGGAAGAGGTAAAGGTAAAAGAGGAAGAGAAGGGGAAGAAGAAAAGGAAGAGGAGGACGAAAAGGAGGAAAATGTAAAGGAAAGGAGAAGGCGGAGAAGGGGAAGGAGGAGGAGAAGGAGGAAGAAGAGGAAAGGATAGAAAGGAGGAAGAGGAGGAGGAGGAAGAAAAGGAGGAGAATGTAAACGTAAAGATGAAAGAGGAGAAGGAGAAGAGGAAGGAGAAGGGAGAGGAAAGGGAGGGAAAGGAGGAAGAGGAGGAGGAAGAAAAGGAGGAAGAGGAAGAAGAAGAAGAAGAGGAAAAGGAGGAAAATATAATGGTAAAGGAGAAAGAGAAGGAGAAGGAGGAAGAAGAAGAAAAGGAGGGAAAGGAGGAAGATGAGAAGGAAGGGGGGGGGAGAGGAAGAAGAAGAAGAGGAAAAGGAGGAAAATATAACGGTAAAGGAGAAAGAGAAGATGGAGAAGAGAAGGGGAAAGAAGAGGGAAAGGAAGGAAAGGAGGATGAGAAGGAAGAGGTGGAGGAAGAGGAAAAGGAGGAAAATATAAAGGAGAAAGAGGAGAAGGGGAAGAAGGAGAAGGAGAAGGAGAAGGAGAAGGAGAAGGAGAAGAAGAAGAAGAAGAAGAAGAAGAAGAAGAAGAAGAAGAAGAAGAAGAAGAAGAAGAAGAAGAAGAAGAAGAAGAAGAAGAAGAAGAAGAATTAAAATGGCTCGGGATACAACAAATCAATTTTCACACACCCTGACCCATGGAGAGCCAGCTGTTAAACAGACACACACACAGAGACACACACTCCACAACCAAGACCACCCAGGGGATTCTTGCGCAATCGGCAGAAGGCCGGGATTTTCTGCCCCGCTTCACTGACCTGACCCCAAGGGAGAGGCTTGGATTGGCTACAACCACCACCCAAAGGACCTTTGGAGGGACCTGATGCCGTCACCACACACCCCTTTGCACAAAGAATGAGATGGCAAATCATCTTGGGGAGGGGGTGGCTGGGAGGGACGGGAAGGGGAGGGAAGGAGGGAGCGGAGCTTGGCAGCCCTCCGGAGCCTGCTCGCCAGCCAAGCCTCCCCCTTCCTTCCATCTGTCCATGTGCAGAATGCACCCCTCGCTCCCTGCCAGCCTCTTCCCAGGCCAGCAGGTAGATTAGAGCACCAGGCAAAGAAGAAACAGGAGTAATAGCTTTCCCTCCTCTCTCTCTCCCTCCCTCCCTCTCTCTCTTTGTTTCTCTGTCTCCCTGTTTATTTCTATGTCTCTGTCGGTCTCTCTGTCCTTCTATCTCTCTCTGTGTCTCTTTCTCTCTCTTTCTCTTTCTCTCTCTGCGTTTCTGTCTCTGTCTGTCTCTCTCTCTCTCTTTCTATCTCTCTGTGTGTCTCTCTCTTTCTCTTTCTCTCTCTCTCTGTCTCTGTCTGTCTGTCTCTCTTTCTATCTCTCTCTGTGTCTCCCTTTCTCTTTCTCTTTCTCCCTCTTTCTCTTTCTCTCTCTCTATGTGTTTCTGTGTCTCTCTTTCTATCTCTCTGTGTCTCTCTTTCTCTCTCTCTCTCTGTCTTTCTCTCTGTGTGTCTCTCTCTCTCTGTCTTTCTCTCTCTCTGTCTCTCTCTTTCTCTTTCTCTCTCTCTCTGTGTTTCTCTGTCTCTGTCGGTCTCTCTGTCTTTCTATCTCTCTCTGTCTCTCTCTGTCTCTCTCTCTCTCTCTCTCTGTGTTTCTGTCTCTGTCTGTCTCTCTGTCTGTCTCTGTCTCTGTCTGTCTCTCTCTCTTTCTATCTCTCTGTGTCTCTCTCTTTCTCTCTCTTTCTCTCTCTCTCTCTGTGTCTCTGTCTCTCTCTTTCTATCTCTCTCTGTGTCTCCCTTTCTCCCTCTTTCTCTCTCTCTCTCTCTCTCTCTCTCTCTGTGTGTTTCTGTCTCTCTCTGTCTCTCTTTCTCTCTCTGTATGTGTTTCTCTGTCTCTGTCGGTCTCTCTGTCTTTCTATCTATCTCTGTCTCTCTCTTTCTCTTTCTCTCTCTTTCTCTCTCTTTCTCTCTCTGTGTGTGTGTTTCTGTCTCTGTCTGTCTCTCTGCCTTCTCTTTGTCTTTCTATCTCTCTGTCTCTCTCTTTCTTTTTCTGTGTTTCCCCGACTCTCTCTGTCTCCCCCCCTTCCCCCCCATCTGTTTCTCTCTCCTTGTGTATTTCTATGTCTGTCTATCTGTCAGCCTCTTTCTGTGTCTTTCTCTCTCTCTCTCTCTCTCTCTCTCTCTCTGTCACTCTCTGTCTCCCTCTCTCTTTCTTTCTCTCTCTCTGTCTCTCTTGGCCTAGATTTTTGCATTTGCTGCAAACCCCCCACCCCTCCCCCCAAAAAACCCCAAACCCCCGATAGCATCCGATCTGCTTTCCTGCAACCCAGCAATCGTATCAGGGAAAACTTCCCAAGAGCCACACCACGCCAGCCTGGTCCTTACCTGCACGGCGCTTCTGGTTTTGGGTTTTTTTAATTTTTCTTTCCCAGCAGCAAAAAAAAAAAAAAAAAAGGGAAAAAAAGGCCAGCAGCTCCCCTCCAGCGGGGGTCTTTTTTTCCCTCCTTTTTAGCCACGCCGCTTAGGGTCCCCGCATGATGTCCACGAGGGAACCCGCGGGGGAGACAAAGCCGTGCGTGGCGGAGGCTTTCGGGTGACCAAAAAAAGCCGTCCTTGCCACCGTTGCTGCCTCTCGCCGGGCTCCGAGCGAGGATGCGTTTTCGGTGAGATTTGGCGGCGATGCGGAAGAAAATCCCAACTTGCAAGGAGGGGAGGGCGCCGGGAAGGATGCCAAGGAGCGGGGCACACGCACACAGCCCCGCGGGCTCTTGCACACGCGCGCACACGCGCTCTCGCTCTCGCTCTCTCTCTCACACACACACACAGACAGACGCTTCTGACCTAAGTGGGCGAGGAGGGGGGGGGGGAAGAGAATGGGAAACAGCCTTAGAAACGCTGCACCGCTAGCCAGCCAAAGGGATAAATACAAAACAATACAATACAATAGCAGAGTTGGAAGGGACCTTGGAGGTCATCTAGTCCAACCCCCTGCCTAGGCAGGAAGCCCTAAACCATTTCAGACAAATGGCTCTCCAACATCTTCTTAAAGACTTGCAGTGTTGGGGCATTCACAACTTCTGGATGCCTTCCTTCCTTCTTTCCTTCCTTCCCTCTCTCCCTCCTTCCCTCCCAAGATCTTCCTTCCTTCCACTTCTCCTTCCTTCCTTCCTTCCCTCCTTGCCTCCCTCCCATTATCTTCCTTCCTTACACTTCTCCTTCCTTACAATACAATACAAAAGCAGAGTTGGAAGGGACCTTGGAGGTCTTCTAGTCCAACCCCCTGCCCAGGCAGGAAACCCTATACCATTTCAGACAAATGGCTATCCAGCATCTTCTTGAAGACTTGCAGTGTTGGGGCATTCACAACTTCTGGAGGCAACTTCTGTTCCACTGATTAATTGTTCTCACTGTCAGGAAATTCCTCCTCAGTTCTAAGTTGCTTCTCTCCTTGATTAGTTTCCACCCATTGCTTCTTGTTCTACCCTCTGGTGCCTTGGAGAATGGCTTGACTCCCTCTTCTTTGTGGCAACCCCTGAGATATTGGAAGAGTGCTATCATGTCTCCCCTGGTCCTTCTCATTAAACTAGACCTACCCAGTTCATGCATCCGTTCTTCGTATGTTTTAGGCCTCCAGTCCCCTAAACCTCTTTGTTGCTCTTCTCTGCACTTTTTCTAGAGTCTCCACATCTTTTCTACATCGTGGTGACCGAAACTGGATGCAAGTATTCCAAGTGTGGCCTTCCCAAGGCCTTATAAAGTGGTATTAACACTTTACTTGATCTTGATTCTCTCCCTCTGTTGATGACCTACAACAGGGGCCTCCAACCTTTGCTGGAGAATTCTGGGAGCTGAAGTCTTTCAGACTTAAAGTTGCAAAGGTTGGAGACCCCTGACCTACAAAGTCTCATCCAACTCTGTTAATCTTTTACTGTTTCCCTCTCTGCCTGTCTCTTCCCACCCCATGTGACTCCTTTTTCTACAGTACTTTGATGAATATATGATTTTTTTACGTCTAGACATTTCTCCAAATATAAATTTTTATTAACTGTGGACCATCATTCGAAGAAATGCGCAATTGGAAGAACAACCAAGATTTTATTGTTATTATTATAATTATTATTATTCTTCAACTAAAGGCTTGAAAATACTGTAGAAAATCATAGAAGCCTGCTTTAAAAGTTGATCCAAATAAATTGCTATAATCGTTTGTCACCTACTCAGCCAGATGTTCAGACTGGATTTGGCATTTGTGTCCACCTATCAAGTCCTTCTCAAGAACTTGGGATAGGCACATCTGGATGTTTGATGGTACTAAAGGTATCATTGCAGAATGGAAGCCTTTTGCAATTGACTGGTGGGGATTTTGTCAATGTCGATAGTATTCAAGTGATGTTCCAATTGTTTTCGGATTTCAGCCAAGGCTCCTGTGAGTATTGGTAACAGATTAACAGAGTTGGAAGGGACCTTCTAGGTCATCTAGTCCAATCCCCCACCCATCCAGGAGACCCTACACTGTTTCTGACAGAGGGCAGTCCAGTCTCTTCTTGAAAGCCTCCAGGGATGAAGCTCCCACAACTTCTGAAGGCAACTCCTGTTCCATCAGTTGATTGTCCTCACTGTCAGAAAGTTTCTCCTTATTTCCAGGTTGAATCTCTCCTTGGTCAGTTTCCATCCATTATTCCTTGTCTGGCCTTCGGGTGCTTTGACCCCCTCCTCCTCTCTGTGGCAGCCCCTCAAATATTGGAAGAATGCTATCCTGTCTTCCCTGGTGGGATAGGGTGGAGTGGAATAGAAAGGAATAGGAATAGAGTAGATTTAGAATTAGAATTAGATTTAGAATTAGAATTAGAATTAGGAATTAGGAATTAGGAATAGAATGGAATGGAATGGAATGAAGAATAGAATAGAATAAAATGGAATGGAATGGAGTAGAGTGGAGTGGAGTGGAATAGAAAGGAATAGAAATAGGAAATGGAATGGAATAGAAAGAAATAGGAGTAGAGTAGATTTAGACTTAGATTTAACATTAGAATTAGCAATAGAATGGAATGGAATGGAATGGCCTGGAATGGAATGGAATGGAATGAAGAATAGAATAGAATGGAATGGAATGGAATGGAATGGCCTGGAATGGCCTGGAATGGAATGGAATGAAGAATAGAATAGAATGGAATGGAATGGAATGGAATGGAGTGGAGTGGAGTGAATGGAATGGAATGGAATGGAATGAAGAATAGAATGGAATGGAGTGGAGTGGAGTGAATGGAATGGAATGAGGAATAGAATAGAATGGAATGGAATGGAGTGGAGTGGAGTGAATGGAATGGAATGAAGAATAGAATAGAGTGGAGTGGAGTGGAGTGGAATGGAATAGAATAGAATAGAATAGAATAGAATAGAATAGAATAGAATAGAATAGAATAGAATAGAATAGAATAGAATAGAATAGAATAGAATGCAGAAGAATGGAATGGCCTGGAATGGAATGAAGAATGGAATAGAATAGAATAGAATGGAATGGAATGGAATGGAATGAAGAATAGAGTGGAGTGGAGTGGAGTGGAATGGAATAGAATAGAATAGAATAACACTGCAGAATAGAATAGAATAGAATAGAATGCAGAAGAATGGAATGGCCTGGAATGGAATGGAATGAAGAATGGAATAGAATAGAATAGAATAGAATGGAATGGAATGGAATGGAATGAAGAATAGAATAGAATAGAGTGGAGTGGAGTGGAGTGGAATAGAATAGAATAGAATAGAATAACACTGCAGAATAGAATAGAATAGAATAGAACAGAACAGAACAGAACAGAACAGAATAGAATAGAATAGAATAGAATAGAATGCAGAAGAATGGAATGGAATGGAATGGAATGGAATGGAATGAAGAATAGAATGGAATGGAATGGAATGGAATGGAATGGAAAATAGAATGGAAAATAGAATAGAAAATAGAATAGAAAATAGAATAAATTCTTTATTGGTCAAGTGTGATTGGACACACAAGGAAGAGGTTGGGAAAATGATGCCAAGGCCAACCACGTTCAGCAACCCTGATCTGTAGAGTAGAACCTGTGTAATGCATTCCTTCCGATGCTGTTTCTTCTTCAGGTGTCTGCTTCCCGAAGGCATTTTTTGGCATTCTCCTTCAAAGAAAAACTCCCGAGTCTTTGCCCTGTGGAAACACAGTACATCAAATGTCAGATTGTTCAGGCTTTTCGGAATCAGCCGGGTGGATTTCCAAGAAAGATCCTGGCAAAAAATGCATGTCCCACTGCAAAATAATAATAACCTTCCCAGAAATGGGAATGTGCGGTAAGCAACAGCAACAGCCAGAATGCTGTGTGTTAGGTTTTGAGCTGATAAATATCCTAGTCTCCCTTATTTATTTATCAGCTCAAAACCTAACACACACACACACACACACACACACATATCAGTGTTTATGTCAGAGCACCTGGTATGCTCAAATACGGGAGGAAGGGAGCATACTGCTACCCATTTTGCTTTCAGCTCCACCCTAGGAGCCTTCCAGGCAGGAAACCATTTTGTGTGCATTTGCCTGACATGTAAATAGCCTGAGTTCGAATCCCAGTAAGGGTATGCCTAGCTGATGAGAGCTAAATAGCTCGAAATAGATCTATCCTAGTCTCCCTGTATTTTATTTATCCATTAGCACAAATGCATATATATATATGATGCAATATATATATATATATATATATATATATATATATATGATGCATATATATATATGATGCAATAATGGGGAACCGGCTTGGCTAAAGTGCTAGGCTCCTTGCCTAGCAGGCAATGCAGCCCCGGTTCGAATCCCAGTAAGGGGTATGGCCAGCTGATGAGAGCTAATAAGCTCGAAATAGATCTATCCTGGTCTCTCTCTAATTTAATTTATTGATCAGCTCATAAAACTAACACACATATCTAAAAAATTACACAACGTAATTCTTGGCTTGCTGTCTAGATGGTCTCTGTTGATGAGCCGAAAGGCAGGAAAGGAAACAGTATGTCTCCTCCCTTAATTGGGGCCTAATAACAGGTTGTTGTGAAACAATTACATATATATGTAATGTAGATGACAAGTTTGTCTCCTCCCTTAAATAGGCCTAACAGGAGCTGTAACAAAATATCCACTTCATCAATAAGTCCTGTAGAAAGGATGATGTAATCAGGGAAGCTGGTTAGCTCAAGGCATAGAGAAGCCTGCTTCGAATGCTGGAGAGCACCAGTTCAAATCCCTGTAGGGAAGTATGGCCAGCTGACGAGGGCTAAGGAGCCCGAAATGGATCCATCCTGGTCTCTTAATTAATTATTAATCATCCCTTAAAAAAAAATTTTTTTTTTTTAACACATATCTAAAAAGACAGCAGCAATTTAATAGGTCTCTGTCTGGATGGTCTCTAGGTTGAGTCGAAGGGCAGAGAAGGATGACAAGTTTGTCTCCTCCCTTAAATAGGCCTAACAGGAGCTGTAACAAAATATCCACTTCATATATCTAAAAATATTACACAACGTAACTAAAAAATGGTTCTCTGTCTAGATGGTCTCTGGTGATGAGCGGACAGGCAGAGAGGGAAACAGCATGTCTCCTCCCTTAATGGGGCCCTTACAGGAAGTTGTGAAAACAATTATATATATGTGTGTGTGTTAGATTTTTAAGGGCTGATTTTTATACACAGTCACAGACAGAAGCCTGCGTGATGATGACAAGTGAGATCTTGTCGAAACGTTGCAATAACATCTCCATGCTATATACACGGGAAAATCCCCGAAGCCAGCCATGCCAGCATACCTACACCCGTGAAAATCTACGAAAACATATATATAATTTTTCTGGATAACCTCAGCGCCTGTGGAAGGATGCTCTGAGCTTATCTGCATTCATAAGATGCAAATTTATGCAGCTGATAAATGCTGTTACAGGGGTGATTTATTTCGCGGGACCTGCCTGGTTTGTGCTGAGGCAGGAAGCTGCAGAAAAAGGGGAGACCAAGCCAAGTGGGGTGTAGCGTTCAAGGCTCAGGAGGTGCAGGAGATGCAGGATGTCCAGGGGTGGGTTCCGGCCGCCATGACTTCTGGTTCGGTATTAAAAAAAAATTGCAAAATCTAAAAACTGCCCAACAGCCATCAGCCAACAGCCCAACCAATGAATTTCTCAGACCGTCCCCACGCAACACCAACAGGCAAGTCAGCAGAATATAAACCGACAGCAAACAGCACTTGTTACTGTAACACGGATGATGTTACCTAGTTGGGTCATGAAACGTCTGGAAGAAAAGAAGCAAGATCCAGGGGTACCAAGCATCCCACAGTCATTGTCATCGTCCTCCCCCTCATCATCATCCATCTCCCCACTCCCTTCAATGGTTGCACTAATGATGTTAGCTTGTTGGGTGATGAAATGTCTACAAGAAAACAAGCAAGCTCCCAGAGCACCAAGGACCCCACAATCCTCCTCCTCCTCCTCCTCCTCCTCCTCCTCCTCCTCCTCTCCCTTCTACGGTAGCACTGATTATGTTATCTAGTTGGGGAACGAAACGTCTGCAAGAAAAGAAGCAAACACAGAGAGCACCAAGGACCGCTCATTTCAACCCTGAGCTACAAATATTGTCCTTTATTGGCAGTCTTTCATTTTATGGCTGTTGAATCGCTTTGCTTTCTGTTCTGTTCCGTGTTTGCTCTATATTACTGGTTATGATCTGTGTTTGCCGCTCGTTTATTGCATGGCCCTCTGCAGCTTTCTAACTTAATTTGCTCGGAAATACAAAGTACGCCACTTAGACTCAGCTTCGGAGGGAGCCCTCTTGACTGGGGAATGACTGTGGCACCTCCGCCTCCAGAACAATGAAACAAGCTTTGTGGCATAACAACACAGGCCCCACCACTTGGCTTCACCTGGCACAATGCCGCACGGACACACATGCACACTGGAAAGCCACAAACCACCGAGGCCTAAGGTTGCAAGGCTCTCCTGTCAATGAGACGCTAGCGGCAATTTTCAACTTTTCAAATTAAAATTGAATTGCAGGCAAGTCCTTGACTTACAACCATCACTGAGCCAATGCAATGCAATGCAATGCAATGCAATGCAATGCAATGCAATGCAATGCAATGCAATGCAATGCAATACAATACAATACAATACAATACAATAGCAGAGTTGGAAGGGACCTTGGAGGTCTTCTAGCCCAACCCCCTCTCTAGGCAGGAAACCCTATATCGGTTCAGACAAATAGTTATCCAACATCTTCTTAAAGACTTCCAGTGTTGGGGCATTCACAACTTCTGGAGGCAACTTCTGTTCCACTGATTAATTGTTCTAACTGTCAGGAAATTTCTCCTCAGTGCTAAGTTGCTTCTCTCCTTGATTAGTTTCCACCCATTGCTTCTTGTTCTTCCCTCAGGTTCTTTGGAGAATAGTTTGACTCCCTCTTCTTTGTGGCAACCCCTGAGATAATGGAACATTGCTATTATGTCTCCCCTAGTCCTTCTTTTCATTAAACTGGACATACCCAGTTCTTGCAACCGTTCTTCATATGTTTTGGTCTCCAGTCTCCTAATAATAAATGATAAATTTGATAAAATAAAATAAAAATAAAATAATCCTCTTTCTTGCTCTTCTCTGCACTCTTTCTGGAGTCTCCATGTCTTTTCTCCACCTTCTAGTTAAGATCTTTTTTTCCCCCACTTCAATTCTTCACCATTTCCCCCCACTTTTTTCTAACCATTGATACCACAGCTCCCAATTTCCCCCCCCCCCTCCTCTTTGTGTTCATTTTTTAGTAATTTAGATAACGTATCTAATTCGGCACAATCAGTTATCTTATATATCAGGCTTTCTCCTGACGGAATGTTAGGGTCTTTCCACCTTTGCGCAAGGAGCATCCTTGCCGCAGTTAGCACCTACGTGATCAGATACTTGATTCTTTTACTCATTGGGTCTGGCAGGATTCCCAGGAGGAAGAGCTCTGGCCTCCTATCCACTTTAATCCCTGTTATCTCCTGCACCCATCTCCTTGCTGAAATTTTTGAAGCTCACCCCTGCTTCCATAAAGGTAAAGGTTCCCCTCGCACATCTGTGCTAGTCGTTCCCGACTCTAGGGGGGCGGCGGCGCTCATCTCCATTTCAAAGCCGAAGAGCCAGCGCTGTCCGAAGACGTCTCCGGGGTCATGTGGCCGGCATGACTCAACACTAAAGGCTCATGGAACACAGTAATGGCAATGTTTCAAAGGCGTTAAAACTGTCTAGGTTAAGAAAAAAGGCAGCCATTAAAATGAACACCGCATCAGTTTTTAGCACAGGATGTAACTTAATATAGTTTTAAGTATTTATGTATTTATTGTGATATATTGTATTGTATTTTTATATTTCCTGTGCACCGCCCCGAGTCCCTTTGGGGAGAGGGGGCGGTTAATAAGTCGAATAAATGAAATGAAATGAAATCAAGTCTCAAGTCTCCGTTCTGAATGATTGCAATAAAGATTGAAAAACAATGTTAAATGAGACAAGTAACACACTTTATATGGCCTAATAAAAGCCCAAGGATTAAATTCAAGGTACTATAGGTATCGAGGGAGCCTGGTAACCTAAACTTCTATATTATCAGATAAAGGTAAAGGTTCCCCTCGCACATATGTGCTGGTCGTTCCCGACTCAAGGGGGCGGTGCTCATCTCCATTTCAAAGCCGAAGAGCCAGCGCTGTCCGAAGACGTCTCCGGGGTCATGTGGCCGGCATGATTCAACGCCAAAGTCGCACGGAACGCCGTTCCCTTCCCACCAAAGGTGGTTCCTATTTTTCTACTTGCATTTTTTACGTGCTTTCAAACGGCTAGGTTGGCAGAAGCTGGGACAAGTCACGGGGGCTCATTCCGTTACGCGGCGCTAGGGATTCGAACCCACGAACTGCCAACCTTTCTGATCAACAAGCTCAGCATCTTAGCCCCTGAGCCACTGCGTCCTTCCTGTTTAGATGGATCTTTATTCTCCACTTCGTTCTATACATGCCTGTGCCCTTCGCACAGTCACTCATGCGCTTGTGACATCCCGTCTAGACTACTGTAACGCTCTCTACATGGGGCTCCCCTTGAGGTGCACCCGAAGGCTACAGCTGATCCAGAACGCGGCCGCGCAGGCAGTTTTGGGAGCTACCAGGTACTCCCACGTAACACTGCTCCTACTACTGTAACACTCTCTACATGGGGCTCCCCTTGAGGTGCACCCGAAGGCTACAGTTGGTCCAGAACCGCGCGGGGAGTTTTGGGAGCTACCAGATACTCCCACGTAACACCACTCCTGCGCGAGCTGCACTGGCTGCCTGTGGCCTTTCGGGCGCGTTTCAAGGTGTTGGTCACCATCTTTAAAGCGCTCCATGGCACAGGACCTAGTTATTTGCAGGATCGTATCCTGCCCCATACATCCCTTCGGCCGATTTGCTCCCACAGAGAGGGACTTCTCTGGGTGCCGTCCACCAGGCAATGCCAGCGGGCGACGCCCAGGGGAAAGGGCCTTCTCTGTGATGGGCCCAACCCTTTGGAACGACCTACCCCCCGATATTAGAACTACCACGGACCTCCGCTCCTTCCGCCAAAAACTTAAGACCCATCTGTTCCATCAAGCTGTCTTGGCCTAATTTATGCTCCTCACCCCAGTCTGTAATTTAAATTGTTTTATTTGATTTTAATGGGATATAGTTTTTAACGTTTTATAAATTTGTACAGGGTTATTTAATTCGTTTTTAATTATGTATGTATTGTTATGTTTTTAGATGTTTTTAATTTTTCCTGTACACCGCCCCGAGTCCCTTCGGGGAGAGGGGGCGGTCTAGAAATTTAATAAAATAAATAAATAAATAAACAAGCGTGCATAACTGCTCCCTAACTTTACTTTGCAAGATCTAAACATAGCAACGGCGGATCGCATCTTAGCATTTGATCGTGCATTAAAGTTAATAAATACTGTCATACAAAGGAGGGAGGATGATACCCTGTCAAGATTTCACCGAAGGAAAAAATGGTTTCTAGTTTGGAGAAAAGAAAAAACAACCACCACCAGATTTTGGATTAGCCAGGTAGTGAATTACCACGTCAAGATAATAACTTATTTTTTTGAAAACCTTAATTGGATTACCTTTCGATTTAGGCGAATATGTCACCCAGGCCTTTTTCTATCGCATTGAAAGTTCTTTGCTGAAATGTCTAATTAAGAGGATCAGGAGGGAATAAATCCTCTCCAAAGGATTTTTTTTTAAAAAAAAATATTTTAAAAAAAATCCAGGGTGGAGCAAATCATCAAAACAATTGCTCGGGCATCAAAGACATTTTGAGAAAACCAACAACCTGCAAAGTAGCACTGCTTGCAGACCAGCAGCCAATTATTGAATTGCCTAATTATAATTAAAACCCTGGACCTGTAACTGCAGTGGGATTGCAGGCATTATTAATTCTAATTATCTCCCACTCTGTGTTTTTGCAAGGGAGATAAATCTGCAGCAGTGTAATCAATTTCTTTTCTGCAGCAATTTTAGAAATTCTTAGAATAACAGAGTTGGAAGGGACTTGGAGGTCTTCTAGTCCAACCCCCCTGCCCAAGCAGGAAACCCTATACCACATCAGACAAATGGTTGTCCAACATCTTCTTGAAGACTTCCAGTGTTGGGGCATTCACAACTTCGGGAGGCAACTTCTGTTCCACTGATTAATTCTCACTGTCAGGAAATTTCTCCTTAGTTCTAAGTTGCTTCTCTCCCTGATTAGTTTCCACCCATTGCTTCTTGTCCTGCCCTCAGGTGCCTTGGAGAATAGTTTGATTCCCTCTTCTTTGTGGCAGCCCCTGAGATATTGGAAGACTGCTATCATGTCTCCCCTGGTCCTTCTTCTCATTAAACTAGACATACCCAGTTCCTGCAAACGTTCTTCCTATGTTTTAGCCTCCAGTCCCCTAATCCTCTTTCTTGCTCTTCTCTGCACTCTTTTCCACAGTCTCCACATCTTTTTTTACATTGTGGTGACCAAAACGGAATGCTGTATTCCCAGTGTGGCCTTCCCAAGGCCTTATAAAGTGGTATTAACACTTCATGTGATCTTGATTCTCTCCCTCTATTGATGCCGCCGAGAACTGGGTTGGCTTTTTTGGCAGCTGCTGCCCACGGCTGGCTCCTATTTCAATGGTTGTCCACTAGGACTCCAAGATCCCTTTCACAGTTGCTCCTATTGATCAAGGTACCACTTAGACTGTCCCTGGGCATTTTGTTTTTCTTGCCTAAATGTAGAACCTTACTCTTTTCATCTTTGAATTTCATTTTGTTAGATAGCGCCCAATGTTCAAGTCTTTCAAGATCCTTCTGTATCTTGAAAGACTTGAACTTATCTTCTGGAGTGTTGGCTATTCCTGCCAGCTTGGTGTCATCTACAAATTTGATGAGGTCCCCATTTATTCCCTCATCCAGATCATTGATGAAGATGTTGAAGAGTCCTTGACCTAAAACAGAGCCTTGGGGTATTCTACTGCATACTTCCCTCCATGTAGATGCAGCTCCATTGAGGACTACACGTTGAGTGCAGTTGTTCAACCAGTTACGAATCCATCTGGTGGTGATGCTGTCTAACCCACATCCCTTCGGCCGATTCGCACCCACAGAGAGGGACTTCTCCGGGTGCCGTCCACCAGGCAATGCCAGCAGGCGACGCCCAGGGGAAGGGCCTTCTCTGTGGTGGGCCCAACTCTCTGGAATGATTTACCCCCCGAACTGAGAACGACCACGGACCTCCGTTCCTTCTGCCAGAACCTTAAAACTTATTTTTTCCAACAGGCCGGCCTGGCCTAGCTCACACCACCTAGCCTATAGTCTGCAGTAAAATTGTTTTAAATTGGTTTTTAGGGATATTGTTTTAACCTATTTAAATTTTTTAGCACAGGGATACTAATTTAATCTGGTTTTATATTTAGTATATTGTTATGTTTATATATGTTTTTAAATTGCCTGTGCACCGCCCCGAGTCCCTTTTGCGAGAGGGTGCAGTATATAAATTTAATAAACTAAACTAAATTTAATAAACTAAACTTCTACTTTATCTATTAGTATGGCCTACTTTATCAAAAAGGGGGGGGGGGGAGGAAATGTTGGAAGAAATGTCCATCTGCATTCAGTTCCAAGTGGGGGGAAACACTGGATTCATGGAAGGATGGTTTTAATGGTGGACAGAATCACATGGTTTGAGATCTTGGGCAAAAAAGGCACATGAGAGAGAGAGAGAGGGGGGGGGGGAACCTCTGTTGGTCTTTGAATTTGAACTTGTATTCTGATTGGTTGTCAGACTCCTATGGGGCAACTCTGTAGGCTGTCCTGAGTCCCAAGCTTGGTTGACTCTTGCTGGGTGATGATGTAATGAAAAGGCTTTGGACAATTCCCATTATGGCTCTGCCTGAAGGATGTAGATTGTTGTTACGTAGAATAGACTGGCTCAGGCCTTAATGGCCCGTTGACAAAGGTGGCATGGAGAGAGGCTGAATTTCTGCCTCTCTTTTAGGGGAAATATTCTGCCCTTTTAATATGTCCTAAAATATCCTAGGAGAGGGGTGGGTGCGAACTTCCTACATAAAGAAGAAAGAAGAAAGTTTTGTTTGATTTGCTGTTGTTCCTTAGCGATGTTTTGTTTTATGATGTCAATTGCAAGATGCAAAGGAAAATATAAAAGAATTATCCTGCATGACATTCAGCTTGTTGAGTCAATTTGTTATCTTGTTTCTGTTCGGGGTTTTCATTTCAGGTCTAAATCAATTGTGCAGGCTTGAAACTGATCCGATTGGCTTCCTAGTTCCCTATCATGTTAATTTGAAGCATTTGATTTGATTTGATCTGATTTAGTGGCTCAATTGGGGACTGGAGACTAGAACATATGAAGAACGGTTGCAGGAACTGGGTATGCCTAGTTTAATGAGAAGAAGGACCAGGGGAGACATGATAGCAGTGTTCCGATATCTCAGGGGTTGCCACAAAGAAGAGGGTGTCAAGCTATTCTCCAAAGCACCTGAGGGCAGAACAAGAAGCAATGGGTGGAAACTAATCAAGGAGAGAAGCAGAACTGAGGAGAAATTTCCTGACAGTTTTAACAATTAACCAGTGGAACAGAAGTTAATAATAATAATAATAATAATAATAATAATAATAATAATAATAATAATAATAATAATAATAATAATAATAATTATTATTATTATTATTATTATTATTATTATTATTATTATTATTATTATTATTATTATTATTATTATTATTATTATTATTATTATTATTATTTATTTGTATACCGCTTCCTCTCCCCAAAGGGACTCGGAGCGGTGCACAGGGAATAAAAAACCAATATAAAATACATAGAAAGATAAATAGTTAAATACGAATTAAACAATTGTCCCTGCGCTAATATCCCCTAAATTAAATTACACTAAAAACCCCTAAAACCCTATCGAAAGACGGAAGACTAACCTAGGCCGGCCAAGCAGAAAAAGTGTGTTTTCAATTTTTGACGGAAGGAGCGGAGGTCCGTGGTTGTTCTAATTTCGGGGGGAAGGTCGTTCCAGAGGGCTGGGCCCGCCACAGAGAAGGCCCTTCCCCTGGGCGTCGCCCGCTGGCATAGCCTAGTGGACGGCACCCGGAGAAGCCCCTCTCTGTGGGAGCGAATCGGCCGCAGGGATGTATGGGGCAGGATCCGATCCCGCAGATAACTAGGTCCCGCAGATAACTAGGTTGCCTCCAGAAGTTGTGAATGCCCCAACACTGGAAGTTTTTAAGAAGACGTTGGGTAGCCACTTGTCTGAAACGGTATAGGGCTTCCTGCCTAGGCAGGGGGTTGGACTAGATGACCTCTAAGGTCCCTTCCAACTCTGCTATTGTATTGTATTGTAATTCACAGACTCTGTTGGGAGATCTAATTCGGAAACTGGAATAGGATCAGTTGAATGCATTCCTCATTCGACATTTGCACTTCCCTGCAATTGGTATAAGGTAGTCCTCGACTTACAGCAGTTCATTTAGTGACCGTGGCGCGGAAAAAAGTGACTTACGACCGTCTTTCAGCGTTACGACCTTTGAAGCGTCCCCATGATCGTGGAATCAAAATTCAGATGCTTGGCCACTGGTTCATAGTTATGACCGCCACTGTATCCCAGGATCCCGTGATCCGCCTTTGCGACCTTCAAAATCCCCCAAAGTCAATGGAGAAGCCAGAGTCATTTAAAAACTGTTCGACCAACATAGCAATTTCAGGGAAAGAAAGATCGTAAAATGGGGCAAAGCTTACTTAACGAATGTCTCACTTAAGCACAGAAATTTGTGGTCGTATGTTGAGGACCTCAATTGTGGTCGTATGTTGAGGACTACCTGCATTTAATCCCGAGAAAGTCTACAATGGCTTCGTATCTGCCACACATCACCACAATCCTTATCTCTGCTCCGTCGGGATTAAATATCATTATATGTTGTTGTTTAATCATTTAGTTGTGTCCGACTCTTGACAATTTGTGCTCTCTGTGCTACTCTGTCCAGAACATCATTGTTTAATTGTTGGATGTTGATCGTTGCATCAGATGTTATCAAGCCAGCGTGTTCTTTCACCCTTCTTCTCCTTTCACTAGTCATTCTTAGCATCCTTGTTTCATCATAGAATAGAGTATAATAGAATATAATAGAATAGAATAGAATAGAATAGAATACAGAGTTAGATCTTGTCTTCTAGTCCAACCCTCTGCTTAGGTTATGGTTATCTAATACCTTCTTAAAAACTTCCAGTGCTGGAGTATTCACAACTTCTGGAGGCAAGTCGTCCCACTGGCTAATTGTTCTATCAGGAAATGTCTCCTTAGTTCTAGGTTGCTTCTCTCCTTGATTAGTTTCCACCCATTGCTTCTTGTTCTGCCCTCAGGTGCTTTGGAGAATAGCTTGACTTCCTCTTCTTTGGGGCAACCCCTGAGATATGGGAGGCTGCTATCATGTCTCCCCTGGTCCTTCTTTTCATTAAACTAGACATATCCAGTTCCTGCAACCGTTCTTCATATGTTTTAGTCTCCAGTCTCCTAATCCTCTTGGTTGCTCTTCTCTGCACTCTTTCTAGAGTCTCCACATCTTTTCTACATCGTGGCGACCAAAACTGAATGGAGAATCCCACGTGTGGCCTTCCCAAGGCCTTATAAAGTGGTATTAACACTTCACGTGATCTTGATTCCATCCCTCTATTTATGCAGGCTAGAACTGTGTTGTCTTTTTTGGCAGCTGCTGCTCCTATTTCAATGGTTGTCCACTAGGACTCCAAGATCCCTCTCACAGTTACTACTATTGAGCAAGGTACCACCTATACTGTACCTGGGCATTTGGTTTTTCTTGCCTAAATGTAGAACCTGACTTCGACATATTCGCTCCCATAGAGAGGGTCTTCTCCGGGTGCCGTCGGCCGGGCAATGCCAGTTGGCGACGCCCCGGGGAAGGGCCTTCTCTGTGGTGGGCCCAACCCTCTGGAACGGCCTGCCTCCCGAACTCCGCGTCACCTCGGACCTCCGCCTGTTCCGCCAGCGCTTAAAAACGCATTTTTTCCACCTAGCCGGCCTGGCGTGAACCACCCTATACCGACTGAGTATTAGTTTGCCAAAGTTTTAATTAGTGGGATTTTAATTATGTTTTAGCACAGGGTTTTGAGTTTAATGTTGTTTTAGGATAATTAATAGTATTTTGTATATTTGTACTTGTTTTTAATTTTCCTGTGCGCCGCCCCGGGTCCCTCTGTGGGAGATGAGTGCGGGATATAAGTATGAATAAAACTAAAACTAAACTTTTTTCACCACTGAATTTCATTTTGTTAGATAGCGCCCCATCTTTCCTAACCATTATTCCCCAGAGGAGTGGGACTTCCAATCTTGCTCTTTCGTGGGCCCTTCGCCTTTTTCTGACCTCCCCTGAGGATGTGAGCAGTTCAGTGGTGGGTTTCTGCAGGCTCGCACCTACTCGCGAGAGCCGGTTGGTGAAATTTAGAGAACCGGTGAGAGGGGGTTCCACTGGCGTACCTGGAAGTAAATCTGGCCCGCCGCTGCCAGTGACCCAACGGGAAGGAAAGGAAAGGAAAGGAAAGGAAAGAAGGAAGGAAGGAAGGAAGGAAGGAAGGAAGGAAGGAAGGAAGGAAGAAAGAAAGAAAGAAAGAAAGAAAGAAAGAAAGAAAGAAAGAAAGAAAGAAAGAAAGAAAGAAAGAAAGAAAGAATTTATCATCACAATTGAGTCCAAAATTTTGTTTGGTAAGCAAGAGCGTTGTTAAATGAGTTTCACCACATTTTAAAAGGTGGCCACTCTCACCCTGTCACATGACTGCCAAGCCACGCCCACAAAATAGGCCACACCTACAGAGTAGGTTCTAAAAAATTTGAAGCCCACCACTGGAGCAGTTACTACAAGGCCACTTTACTCCGGCTCTGAAGGAGTCTAAACTCCAAACACAAGACTCCTCGCCCTCTTCATGGATGTATCCGATAAGCTTTCCCCGCAGAAAACCTCCTTCCCTCCCTCCCTCCCAAATCAACAGAGGAGACTCCCGGGATGAAGTTGTCAGGCAGAAGCTGCCGAATTGACCTGCTTGATTTACTCCTCCAAGAAACGGGGAATCGATGAAGGTGGAGCAGCCTTGCCAAGCGGATCCTTTGGGACCCGGTGTACCTTTGTAATAAATTGCTTGATATGCCCTCCTAACGGCTGTTGCTGCTTTTTGCAAATCCGCCCGTGGTTTGCAGCGAGGAAGGGGAACGAGGGAAGCGAGGGCAGAGGAAAACCCACAGGCATCTGGCCCAGGTCTTGGAACATCCATTAGGTGATTGCATCCTCTCTCCCGGGAGGACGGAGGATCTGAGCAAGAGTCAAAGGGAACGGAAGGGATTGGAAGCGGTGGGAAGCAAGGAAGGTTTTCGGTGTCCCCCTAGGATTGAAGGTACAAGAAAGCAACACCGGATATGGTATTCTGCTGGCGTTAGCATGCAGTCTCCAGAGAGTTAGGCTGGCCATGTGCTGTCAGGCCCCAGAATCTTACCAGATTAAAGCAATTTATCTATCTATCTATCTATCTATCTATCTATCTATCTATCTATCTATCTATCTATCTATCTATCTATCTATCTATCTATCTATCTATCTGTTATCTATCTACCTACCTACCTACCTACCTACCTACCTACCGGTTATCTGTCTGTCTGTCTGTCTGTCTGTCTGTCTATCTATCTATCTATCTATCTATCTATCTATCTATCTATCTATCTATCTATCTATCTATCTATCTATCTATCTATCTATCTATCTATCTATCTATCTATCTATCTATCTATCTATCTATCTATCTATCTTACCTATCTACCGGTTATCTATCTATCTATCTATCTATCTATCTATCTATCTATCTATCTATCTATCTATCTATCTATCTATCTATCTATCTATCTATCTATCTATCTATCTATCTATCTATCTATCTGTTATCTATCTACCTACCTACCTACCTACCTACCTACCTACCTACCGGTTATCTGTCTGTCTGTCTGTCTGTCTGTCTGTCTGTCTGTCTGTCTGTCTGTCTGTCTGTCTGTCTGTCTGTCTGTCTGTCTATCTGTCTATCTATCTATCTATCTATCTATCTATCTATCTATCTATCTATCTATCTATCTATCTATCTATCTTACCTATCTACCGGTTATCTATCTATCTATCTATCTATCTATCTATCTATCTATCTATCTATCTATCTATCTATCTATCTATCTATCTATCTATCTATCTATCTATCTATCTATCTTATTGAATCTATCTATCATCTATCTACAGCTATCTGTCTGTCTGTCTATCTATCTATCTATCTATCTATCTATCTATCTATCTATCTATCTATCAGTTATCTATCTACCTACCTACCTACCTACCTACCTACCTACCTACCTACCTACCTACCTACCTACCGGTTATCTGTCTGTCTGTCTGTCTGTCTGTCTGTCTGTCTGTCTGTCTGTCTGTCTGTCTGTCTGTCTGTCTGTCTATCTATCTATCTATCTATCTATCTATCTATCTATCTATCTATCTATCTATCTATCTTACCTATCTACCGGTTATCTATCTATCTATCTATCTATCTATCTATCTATCTATCTATCTATCTATCTATCTATCTATCTATCTATCTATCTATCTATCTATCTATCTATCTTATTGAATCTATCTATCATCTATCTACAGCTATCTGTCTGTCTGTCTGTCTGTCTGTCTGTCTGTCTGTCTATCTATCTATCTATCTATCTATCTATCTATCTATCTATCCTTCTCCTTCTTATTTATCTATTTATATCAAATCTCTTGCTCTCTATCATCTGTCTATCTTCTAGCTATCTTCTCTATCATCTACTGCAGAGGTTCCCAAACTTGGCAACTTTCAGACTTGTGGACTTCAACTCCCAGAATTCTCCAGCCAGCTATGCTGGCTGGAGAATTCTGGGAGTTGAAGTCCACAAGTCTGAAAGTTGCCAAGTTTGGGAACCTCTGATTACTGTTTTTATCCTCTACAATCTCTCTCCCTCTATATCTATATCTATAACTATATCTATAACTATATCTATTTCAGAGGTGGTATTCAGCAGATTCTGACCAGAACTAGTAAATTCCACCTCTGACGGGCCCCTCCCCCATCTGTTCTCTGCCTCCTGAGTCCCAGTTGATCTGGAGGAAATGGGGATTTTGCAGTAACCTTCCCCTGGAGTGAGAAGGGAATGGAGATATTACAATATCCTTCCCCTGCCATGCCCACCAAGCTACACCCTATAATTCAAACAAAGCTTAGATCTGACTGCGAAAAGATCTTGCCTATGGTGCTCCTAATAAATGACAAGTTTTGCATTGAAACCTGGCTCAACACTCATGAATCAATTAGGGCATTTTTAGGAAACCTGACAGACAGTCAGATCTAAGCTTTGTTTGAATTATAGCTGACCTTTATCCTTGTTCCTTCCCTCCCCTCAGTCTGTGTCATAAATCACATTCCCCCAATGAGGTGCACCCCTCCCAAGCTTGCTGTGGTAATCCGACTTCAGCCGACAGTATTTGTGGAATGCGCTCCTCCCTCCTCTCACTATGTCAACATTAAAAGTTGACAAAATCAAGCTAGGGCTTAATTTTGGGGGAAGGCCATATTTTCAGAGAAACACAGTAGAAGTTTATCAATTGTGGGTCTGGTTTCACACGGGGGAGAATTATTGCTGTAATGTACTTTATCAGTAATCATTATTATCAGTATTATCAGTATTCAACTGGGGATGATATATTTGTATTGTCGTCTTTTTTCCTTTGGTAAGGCATTTTTTAATGTTTTGTTTAGCTTTATTTTTTGTTTGTTTTTTCCCCCTTGGAGTTTGTATTTAAGCATTCTGAATAGAATAAAATAAAATAAAAATATGGGGATGGAAAGGAAGTCCCACCCCTTTCCTGTACGCTGAAGTCAGTCTGTTCCATTTGGCTCCATTTCAGATCTCTTCTCCTAAGGGGGAAAAAATGCAATTATCTAATGGATGTTTCAAGACCTTGGCCAGATAAGGGTGTTGATCAAGCACAAGCAATCAGAGCCCCTTGTAAATAGTTAAAGTAAGCAACTTATATCGTCTTCTACCAAGGTTACAGGAATCTCCCCGAACTGCTTGCCTCCAGAAGTTGTGAATGCCCCAACACTGCAAGTCTTCAAGAAGATGTTGGATAGCCATTTGTCTGAAATGGTATAGGGTTTCCTGCCTAGGCAGGGAGTTGGACTAGATGACCTCCAAGGTCCCTTCCAATTCTTATTTATTTATTTATTTTATTTATTGGATTTCTACACCGCCCCCTCTCCCCGAAGGGACTCAGGGCTGTGTACAGGTAAAAATTAAAACTATGACAATCAACAATACCTATAAACTAAAATCGAATTAAATAATCCCCTGTACAAATTTATAAAAATTAAAAACTTAACCTTAAAACCTAATCACATAATTTAAAATTACAAACTGAGGCGGGAAGGATGGAATTAGGCCAGGCCGGCTAGATGAAACAGGTGGGTTTTGAGTTTCTGACGGAAGGAGCGGAGGTCCATGGTCGTTCTAATGTCAGGGGGAAGGTCATTCCAGAGGGTTGGGCCCGCCGATTCTGCTATTGTATTGTATTGCTTGCCTTCCCCTGGGAAGGACAGAATAACAGAGTTGGAAGGGATCTTGGAAATCTTCTAGTCCAACTCCTTGTTTAGGCAGGAGATCTTATACCCTTGATCAGTGGTGGGTTACTGCCAGTGGCCTGGAGCAGCTGAGAGCGTGCTGGTACGGTGTCTCATATGGCCCACCCACCCGCGCTCTATAGCTGTATGTATGCCAAAAGGCACACTGCCTAGGCGCGCCCAGTGTACAGAGCCTGCGCGCACCCCGACAAGCAGCTGGGTGTCACGGGTGTTAGATTGCGCATGCGTGCACAACATACGTCACACACGTGTACAGCGCACGTCAGGCTCGTGAGCAGACAGACCGCGATCAGCGTACCAGTAGCGATGGTAAGGGCCACCCACCACTGCCCGTGGTTGGTCCTAGTTACCTGCGAGAACACCTCCTACCTCATACATCCCTCCGACCGATCCGCTCCCACAGAGAGGGTCTACTCCAGGTGCCTACGGCCGGGCAATGCCGGCTCGTGACGCCTAGGGGAAGGGCCTTCTCTGTGGCGGGCCCTGCCCTCTGGAACGATCTTCCCCCCGATCTCAGGAACATCACAGACCTCCGCCTCTTCCATCAACAATTAAAAACGCACTTTTTTCACTTAGCTGGCCTGGCTTAACTTCCGAGACGATGTTACTGACTGGTTTAATCTGAATTAGGTTTTACATTGGGGTTTTAAATTGGTTTTAGCACAGGTTTGGGTTAATTGAATAAGTTTTTAGAGTATTTATGACATATTTATTATTTGTACTTGTTTATATGCGTATTTTTATCTTCCCTGTGCACCGCCCCGAGTCCCTTCTGGGAGAGTGGTGCGGTATATAAATTTAATAAAAGGGGAAAAAAATGAAAAAAAATGGTGAACCTATGGCACATGTGCCACAGGTGGCATGCAGACCTCTCTGTGCGGGTACACAAGCTGTTGCCCCAGCTCAGCTCCACTGAACCTCCCGCCAGCGAACTGATTTTCGGGTCTTTGCTGCACATGCGTGAGGGGAAGGAGGCATGCAGAAGACGCATATTTTTTTATTTTTTTATTTTTTATTTATTTTATTTTATTAAATTTATACCCCGTCCTTCTCCAAAAGGACCCAGGGCGGCGCACAGGAATTTAAAATACAATACAAAATAAAGTAAAAAATTTAAAAAAACTTGTTTGATACCATCCTGCGCTAAAAACAAATTAAAATCCCCAAATTTAAAACTGTCTAAAATAGTCATTTGTGGAGGTTACGCTAGGCCGGCTAAATGGAACAAATGTGTCTTTAAACACTGGCGGAAGAGGCGGAGGTCGGAGATGGTGCGAAGTTCAGGGGGTAGGTTGTTCCAAAGGGCTGGGCCCGCCACAGAAAAGGCTCTTCCCCTGGGTGTCGCCAGTCGGCATTGTCCGGCCGACGGCACCCTGAGAAGGCCCTCTTTGTGGGAGTGTATCGGTCTAAGGGATGTATGGGGCAGGAGGCGGTCTCGCATATAACTAGGTCCCGAGCCATGGAGCGCATATGTGGGGGTGTCACATATGCGCTCCATGGAGCGCGGGGGGGGGGTGTTCAGTGCAGCCCCCTGCGGCCCATTTTTGCTCCAGGGAGGCTGCAGGGAGGCCTACTAGGCCCAAAATGGGATGTGGGAGGGTCGCACGGGAAGCGGAGGAAGTGGGGGGTGTCATGCAGAAATGCGTGAGCGGGAGGAGGGTCACGTCTGCATATGTGGGGGTCGGGGGACATGGGGGAATGTAAACACACGCTGGGGGGGAGCACAGGGGGGTCATGTGCACATTGCATTATGGGTGCAAGGGGCGTCTGCGCACTTTTGGCACGCAAAGACAAAAAGCTTAGCCATCGCTGCCTTCTACCGTGGTGGCCAAGTGGTTAGAATGCAGCATTGCAGGCTATTTCTGCTAGCTGCCAGCAGTTCGACAGTTCGGCAGTTCGATTCTCACCAGCTTCAGGTGTCAGGGTTCCAAATAGCATCCAAAATTAAATCAGAGTCCGAGGCAAAGTATTGCTCCAAGTTCCAATTGATGAAGAGAGCCATGTTGGCACATCTGGGAAAACACGAATCTGAAAGCTTCCCGGTTTTCCCCACCCAGTTGAAAGTTCAAGATCTTGCCCCCCCCCCCCCCCCCCGCAACACTCATCAGTCCATCCCATGGTCCAATCTCCCACTGCCATGCTGGCAGTTCCACCCATCCAGTTCCGGCCAGGTGCAGAGGTGCAGAGACAAAGGATGACCTTGGCTTTCTAGAAAGAATTTTGTTATGGCTACATATCATCTAACTCCGTACAATCCTCTCTCCCATTTTCCCATAACAGAAAAGGCATAGTAGAAGAATAAAAAGTGTGGCAGGCCAAAGATCCAAAAGGTATATGGATGCAGGCCTGACACCAGGTTGACTCATCCTTCCACCCTTCCAAGGTGAGTAAAATGAGGCCCCAGGTTGTTGAGGGCAAGATACTGACTTTGTAAACTGCTTAGAGGGGGCTGTGAAGCACTGTGAAGTGGTATGTAAGTCACCATTCCAGCCAAACAGCCATCCGATCCCTTCCTAAAAACCACAACTTCTGGAGGCAACTTCTGTTCCACTGATTAATTGTTCTAACTATCAGGAAATTTCTCCTCAGTTCTAAGTTGCTTCTCTCCTTGATTAGTTTCTACCCATTGCTTCTTGTTCTGCCCTCAGGTGCCCTGGAGAATAGTTTGACTCCCTCTTCTTTGGAGCAACCCCTGAGATATTGGAAGGCTGCTATCATGTCTCCCCTGGTCCTTCTTTCCATTAAACTAGACATACACAGTTTCTGCAACCGTTCCTCATATGTTTTAGCCTCCAGTCCCCTAATCCCCTTTGTAGCACTTATCAGCATTGTTTACAATAGAATAACAGAGTTGGAAGGGACCTTGGAGGTCTTCTAGTCCAACTCCCTGCCTAGGCAAGAAGCCCTATACGGTTTCAGACAAATGGCTATCTAACATCTTCTTGAAGACTTGCAGTGTTGGGGCATTCACAACTTCTGGAGGCAAGCTGTTCCAGAGGTTAATTGTTCTAACTGTCAGGAAATTTCTCCTCAGTTCTAAGTTGCTTCTCTCCTTGATTAGTTTCCACCCATTGGTTCTTGTTCTGCCCTCAGGTGCCTTGGAGAATAGCTTGACTCTCTCTTCTTTGTCACAGCCCCTGAGATATTGGAACACTGCTATCATGTCATCCCTAGTGCTTCCTTTCATTAAACTAAACCCAACTTTCTTTAGATGTTTGGGTTTTTTTTTTTTTAAAAAAAGATTATTTTTTAGCCTAATAAGTGGAGCTAGAAGTAGCAACTAAATAATTCACTTCCTTTTCCAGGACGGAAAGTTCCTCTCTACATTTGCTGAATATGATATTTTATGGATCAACTCCCTGTTTTATTTTTTTACTTTTTTCCATTTCAAATGTGTGGGCAGGAGACGCCTACGCTGCACGGATATATATATTTTTTTTTGCTGGGCTTCAAACCTCAATGGTCTGATTAATTCAGGCCTAGCTGGAAAATATTGATGCTTTGTGCATTTTGTCTGGGGAATTCTGGGAATTGATATCCCACCCTCGGAAAATAGTTGAGGTTAAGAAACATTGCCAGGGATTCAGTCACTATTTGTAAAGTAAAGGTAGTTCCTCGATTTGTGGCTGCCACTCTGCCCAAAATTTCTGTTGCGAAGCGAGACAGTTGTTAAGTGCGTTTTGCCCCATTTTACGACCACTTCTTGCCACTGCGGTGAAGCGAATCGCTGCAGTGGCTATGTTAGTCACAGGTTTGTTAAATCAATCATTTGGTCGCCACGATGTAGAAAAGATGTGGAGACTCCGGAAAGAGGGCAGAGAAGAGCAACAAAGAGGATTAGGGGATTGGAGGCTAAAACATATGCAGAACGGTTGCAGGAACTGGGAATGTCTAGTTTAATGAAAAGAAGGACTAGGGGAGACATGATGCCAATTAGTATACATGCAAAGTGACAATAAAGTTATTCTAAGTTCTAATTGCCAAGCATCTGAAATGTTGATCATGGGACCATGAAGATGCTCCAATGATCATAAAGGTGGGGAAAAAATGACACAACATTGTTAGGATATTCAGCCTTATATTGTGTTGACAATATATATGAGCCTATGTTCTTAAGGAGTTATATAGCTTTAAGAACTGTGTTTGAATTCTGATTGGCTGTGAGTCTCAACTCTACCATAAAGGAAGCTCAGGAACACAGCCCGTTCCCTTTTTCGATTCTTTTTTATTCCTGTGCTGAAGCTGAAGACTGAAGAAGACTGAAGAAGTATTTTTTTTTCTACAGCCTTGCTGGAACAGGCCACAGCCCATCCAGTCCAGCATTCTGTCTCCCACAGTGACTCCCCATTTGCTTCAGGGTCTTCCCAAGCAGATGTCTTCACCTGCTTATGATTCCCTGCAAATGGCATTGAGAGATATCCTGCCTATCTCTCCAACCCGGAGGGTGTCCTTAGGCATCCATCATGATAGCCATGGATACCCTTGTTCTCCATGAACTCCTCTCATCCTTTCTTAAAGGTGTCGAGGCTGACAGCTGTCACCACTTCTTCTGGCAGGGAGTTCCGTAGACCAGCGATCCTCTGGGTGAAAAAGTCCTTCCTCTTATTTGTTTGAGGTCTAGCTATCAAAAGTTTCATGGAGTTGCCCCCTAGTTTTAGTGTTGTGCGATAGGGAAAACCGTTTTTGTTTTGCATCACTGTAAGACAGTGGTGGGTTTCAAATTTTTTAGAACCTACTCTGTAGGTGTGGCCTATTTTGTGGGCGTGGCTTGGTAGTCATGTGACAGGGTGGGAATGGCCACCTTTTAAAATGTGGTGAAACTCATTTAACAACGCTCTTGCTTAGCAACCAAAATTTTGGACTCAATTGTGATGATAAATTCTTTCTTTCTTTCTTTCTTTCTTTCTTTCTTTCTTTCTTTCTTTCTTTCTTTCTTTCTTTCTTTCTTTCTTTCCTTCCTTCCTTCCTTCCTTCCTTTCCTTTCCTTTCCTTTCCTTTCTTCCTTCCTTTCCTTCCCGTTGGATCACTGGCAGCGGCAGGCCAGATTTACTTCCAGGTACGCCGGTGGAACCTCCTCTCACCGGTTCTCTAAATTTCACAAACCGGCTCTCGCGAGTAGGTGCGAGCCTGAAGAAACCCACCACTGCTGTAAGATAACTCTGTGTTTGATGAAGGACTGTTATTGTTTTGAGAAGTTAGTATCACTTGTCAGAAGAAGTATTTTAGTTGCTACAAAGTAAAGACTATTTATTTTCTTACTATCACTGTTTTAGAGTTTGTTTGTGGTTAAAGCAACGTATCTCTTTACTGTCCGGTGAATTACACTATTCCGCATTCATTTGCTAACACTGGTTACGGGACCAGAGTTGTAACACTAGTTCTGAACCCAGAGTTGTTAACAAACTTTTTTTAAAAAAGCTGTTGTAACTTCGAATGGCCACTAAATGAGCTGTTGTAAGTCTTCAATTCCTTTTGGGGGGTTCCGTTTGTCACTCTAAACAGTCATTGGGTTGGTTGGTTAATTATTTAATATGTCTTTAAATTGTTTTAACTTTTATATATATGTGTTTTATTTTGGCTGTACTCCGCCCTGAGTCCTTCGGGAGTAGGGCGGTATAAAAAATTAAATAAATCTAGTTTCTTTCCTCCATCCACCTATACCCTCTATCCCATATCTGATAGAATTCTGATTCTTCTTTTCCCTGGATTTCTTTAGTTGATTTGTCCATTTCAGCACAGTCCGTAAGCTTTCTTATTATTTCATCTTCGCTTGGAATTAGTTTATTTTTCCATTTCTGGGCAAAAGCAATCGCCACCGTAATTATATGTATTATTAAATACTAATGAAAGAATAGAGCAAAACTTAAAAACAGGAGTTATGAGTAAAATATGAGGGTTTAGAAGGGTGAAATCCAAATGAAATATAACAGAAGGGGAAACAATATAAGATGAGCGGCTTCGATTAACAATGGCTATTAGAAAGAACAGGAAGTTCCTGTTCGTATTGTATGGTGTAAATGGAGTGTATGCCTAAGTTTTGTGCGAGTGTATTTTATATGTATTTTATATGTTTGTAAATAAATTTTATTTAAAAAAATTAAATAAATCTAAATCTAAATTAAGTGACCGGTCATTCAATGAGGAACTAGAAGAAGAAGAGGGAGTCAAACTATTCTCCAAAGCACCTGAGGGCAGAACAAGAAGCAATGGATGGAAACTAATCAAGGAGAGAAGCAACTTAGAACTGAAGAGAAATTTCCTGACAGTGAGAACAATGAATCGGTGGAACAGAAGTTGCCTCCAGAAAGTTGTGAATGCTCCAACACTGCAAGTCTTCAAGAAGATGTTCCGATATCACAGAGGGTGCCATAAAGAAGAGGGAGTCAAACTATTCTCCAAGGCACCTGGGGGAAGGACAAGAAACAATGGGTGGAAACTAATCAAGGAGAGAAGCAACTTAGAACTGAGAAATTTCCTGACAGTTAGAACAATTAACCTCTGGAACAGCTTGCCTCCAGAAGTTGTGAATGCCCCAACCTTGAAAGTCTTTAAGAAGATGTTAGATAGCCATTTGTCTGAAATGGTATATAGTTCCTACCCACGCAGGGGGTTGTACTAGAAGACCTACAAGGTCCCTTCCATCTCTGCTATTGTATTATTGTAAGATGTTGGATAGCCATTTGTCTGAAATGGTATAGGGTTTCCTGCCTAGGCAGGGAGTTGGACTAGATGACCTCCAAGGTCCCTTCCAACTCTGCTATTGTATTGTATTGAAATAGGAGGAAGGGGGAAGAGAGGGAGGGATGAAGAAGGGAAGGAAGGAAGGAAAAGAAAGAGAGGGAGAGAGGGAGGGAGAGAGAGAGAGAGAGAGAGAGAAAGAAAGAAGGAAAGAAAGAAAGAAAGAAAGAAAGAAAGAAAGAAAGAAAGAAAGAAAGAAAGAAAGAAAGAAAGAAAGAAAGAAAGAAAGAAGTCTTCAGGAGATGTTGGATAGCCATTTGTCTGAAATGGTATAGGGCTTCTTGCCTAGGCAGGGAGTTGGACTAGATGACCTCCACGGTCCCTTCCAACTCTGCTATTGTATTGTATTGTAACTACATGTACGGCGCCCGACCTTTTGCTCACCAAATAGGCAAGGGGATTGCATGCGATCTAATATGCATCTGTAATTCGCACAATCTTCTCTTCTTTCCATCTAGTCCCTGGTATTCAGCCAACTCAATCATGATAAATTTATCTCTTCGCATGCTACCTGCAGACGCTGGGTGTGATGAGTTTATTACAGAATTTGGATCACAGCCATTTGTCTCAGCAAAAAGCACTCTCGGAGTAGACAGTGTCGGGTGTTTTGATCCTTTTTCATGCAGTCCTTAGCATGCAATTGTGGCTCGCCAGGCACCAGCTGTGCTGGCAGCAGACTCGGACAATGAGGAGGGTTGGGGAGGAACCTGGGCCAGTTCTGGAGTCTGGGGAAGGCTCTGAGGAGGGCTCTGTGTCGGAGGCAGAGATAGAGCCAGCGCCGTCCGATAGAGCCACTGGGGAGGCGGCTGCCTTGGGAGGCTGAGATGAGTGAGGAGGAAGAACAGCTGGGCCCTGTTCCAGAGGCACGTAGGCGCAGAGCAGTTAGGAGAGGAGAACAACGGAGGACAAGAAGTCGACTCGGGAAGCAAATCAAATGTGGACATTGAATGGCCACTCCCTGGCTGGGGAATAAATAGAAGGAATGGGGTTGTTTCCGTCTTCATTTGCGGCCGTTTCCCGAACTTCCGGTTTGTGCATTGGGCCATTTTTCACCCTCCAGAGCAGTGGTGGGTTTCAATTTTTTTTTAGAACCTACTCTGTAGGTGTGGCCTATTTTGTGGGTGTGGCTTGGCAGTCATGTGACAGGGTGAGAGTGGCCAACTTGTAAAATGTGGCGAAACTCATTTAACAATGCTCTTGCTTAACAACCAAAATTTTGGACTCAATTGTGATGATGAATTAATTATTTCTTTCTTTCTTTCTTTCTTTCTTTCTTTCTTTCTTTCTTTCTTTCTTTCTTTCTTTCTTTCTTTCTTTCTTTCTTTCTTTCTTTCTTTCTTTCCTTCCTTCCTTCCTTCCTTTCTTACTTTCTGCCTTCCTTTCCTTTCCTTCCCATTGGGTTACCGGCAATGGCAGGCCAGACTTACTTCTAGGTCCGCCGGTGGAACCCCCTCTCACTGGCTCTCTAAATTTCACCATCTGGTTCTTGCGAGTAGGTGTGAGCCTGCAGAAACCCACCACTGCTCCAGAGGCTTCGGGAAACCTCTTAGAGGGAGTCGTTGCGGCCACTTGGAAGTGTATCTGTGTCCTCAGAGTCACCTGAGTAGTTAACAAACCCATCAGGACAAGATTATATGATACAATACAATAGCAGAGTTGGCAGGGACCTCGGAGGTCTTCTAGTCCAGCCCCCCTGCCTAGGCAGGAAGCCCTATACCCGTGAAGATGAACCTATGGCACACGGTGCCACAGGTGGCATGTGGAGCCATTTGTCAGGGCACATGAGGTGCTGCCCTGTCAGCTGAATTGGCCCTTTTTTGAAGCCATTGTTCACCCTCCCAGGCTCCAGAACAGGGGTCGGGAATCTTTTTGGCTGAGAGAGCCAGGAAGGCCACATATTTTAAAATGTAATTCCGTGAGAGCCATACAATATGTTTAAAACTAAATACAAGTAAACGTTTGCATTTTATGTAAGATCAACACTTTTAAAGTACAATAAGTCTCTTAATTCTTTTTCTTTCTTTCTTTCTTTCTTTCTTTCTTTCTTTCTTTCTTTCTTTCTTTCTTTCTTTCTTTCTCTTTCTCTTTTTCTGTGTGTGTCTCTCTCCTCCCTTCCTCTCTGTCACTGTGTGTGTCTGTCTGTCTTTCTGTCTCTCACTCACTTAATCACTCACTCTGTGTGTGTATGTGTGTTTGTGTCTGTCTGTCTCTCACTCACTCACCCTTAATCACTCACTCTCTGTCTGTCTCTGTGTGTGTGTGTTTCTGTCAGTCTCTCTCTGATTCCCTCCCTCCCTCCCTCCCTCCCTCCCTCTCTCTCTCTCTCTCTCTCTCTCTCTGCCTGTCTCGTCTTCCGGCCGCAGCCCCACTCCATGGAAAACATAGCTGCGTGCGCGCCGCACAATTACAGCCCGGAGCAGGACCACAGCCCCTCTCCCAACTGGTCCTTCCTTGCTCGGAGGACTTTGGAGGGAAGCTTCTGCAGAAGCCCAGGCGAGTGAGAACAACTTCCCACCGTTACGAACTCTCCGAGGCTGTAATTGTATGGGCTGTGCGTGCACACCTATGTTTTCCACGGCGTGGAGCACCAGCTGTGGAAAACAGGTGTGTGCACACAGCCCATACAATTATGGGCTTCTGCAGAAGCTTCCCTCCAAGCAAGGAATGACCATTTGGGGGGGGGGGGCTGTGGTCCTGCTCCGGGCTGTAATTGTGCGGCGCGCGGGCAGCTATGTTATTTATATAGATTTGTCTGCGAGCCAGATGCAGCCATCAAAAGAGCCATTTGTGGCTCATGAGCCATAGGTTCCCGACCCGTGCTCCAGAAGCTTTATAAGAGCCTGGGGAGGGCGAAAAGAGCATGCAAAAAATGGGGGTGGGACGTCTGTAGTGCGTGCATACGAACTGGGGGGGGGGGTGTCGTGCATTGCATTATGGGTGCGGCATGCCTGTGCATGACCCCCTTGTGCTCCCCCCCCCACTTATGGCACGCGAGCCAAAAAAGGTTCGCCATGGCTGCCCTATATCATTTCAGACCAATGGCTGTCCAACATCTTCTTGAAGACTTGCAGTGTTGGGGCATTCACAACTTCTGGAGGCAACTTCTGTTCCACTGATTAATTGTTCTAACTGTCAGGAAATTTCTCCTCAATTCTAGGTTGCTTCTCTCCTTGATTAGTTTCCACCCATTGCTTCTTGTTCTGCCCTCAGGTGCCTTGGAGAATAGTTTGACTCCTCCTTCTTTGATTCACCAGTCCATCTGGGTTTAAAAGACAAGGGCCACTCTTTTGAAGAAAGCAAATTCATATTTTGGACAGAGAGGGCCGCTGGTTTGAAAGAGGGACCAAAGAGGCCATCTATGTCAAAATTAAAAAGCCCTTCCTTAACAGAGGGGAAGGGATACGGCATCATCTATCTCCAGTCTACGAAACAGTCCTTTCAGTAGTTACAAGAAGGCCCCACACCCATTTGCACCACTCAGGTGACCCTGAGGGCCCAGGTAAACCTCCAGATGACCTTAACAACTCTCTAAAACAGGGGTCTCCAACCTTTGCAACTTTAAGTCTGAAGGACTTCAGCTCCCAGAATTCTCCAGCCAGCTTTACTGTCTGTAGAGCAGGGGTCTCCAACCTTTGCAACTTTAAGTTGGCTGGAGAATTCTGGGAGCTGAAGTCCTTCAGACTTAAAGTTGCAAAGGTTGGAGACCCCTGCTCTAAAAGGATGCAAAGGACCAGCTGTCTGAAAGGAGTATAAATCCTTCCATTCCCCACCATCCAGTCAGAACTGAAGAAGCTTCTTGGATGAGAAGCGAAAGGTTTTCCAAGAAAAAAACAAACCAGAAAGTCCAGTTGAGAGTTTTCTTCAAAAAAAAAGCGCTTTGGGGTCTATTAAGAACTGTTTCGCTTAGCAACATAAATTTTGGGCTCCGTTGTGGTCGTAAGCCGAGGACTTCCTGTATCTCGGTTAGTTTCCCGTGCGCAGCAAAGCGCTTGTTTCGCACGCCTGTAGTGACGACAGAAGGAACGAGAGGCTACGTTAAAAGTTGTCCAGAGTCATTTCTTTAAACCAAATACCAATAAGTCAATGTCTTGTTTTAAAAAAAAAAAAAGATTGACGCTTTTCCCCTAATTTTACAGTCCATGCTTCGGGCTGATGAGTCATTGTCATTAGTCACATTTTTTTTTTTTGGTTTGCTAGCGTTGAAACCTCCAGAATTTTCATGAAGACGTGCGTTTGTATCTTTGAAAGGCTGTCACTTAAAATCCGGTCTCCATTTGTCTTCCCCTCCGTTTAACCATGTTACCGATTAGCTAATTATGGTTTAATTTTTCTCGTGACATCACACAGCATCGTGACGGTGTCTTCCTTGTTGATCTTTGACAAGTTTGGATGGGCCCTTGGACACAATTATTCGTTTGATGGTAGATTTGTTTTGTGTACTTACTAGCTATACCCGGCCACGCGTTGCTGTGGCCCAGTCTGGTTAAATGGCCAACCAATCTGTGTGTAGATCTACATCTGCACACATATACACAACCATCATATAAGGCCCAACCTACCTACCTACTGTATTTCCCCCTCTCTATCTATCCCTCTACCTACCTACCTACCTACTGTATTTCTCGCTATCTATCTATACACCTACCTACCTACCTATGGTATTTCTCCCTCTCTGTCTATCCCTCTACTTACCTATCTATTGTATTTCTTGCTTTCTCCCTCTACCTACCTACCTACTGTATTTCCCCCTCTCTATCTATCCCTCTACCTACCTACCTACCTACTGTATTTCTCGCTATCTATCTATACACCTACCTACCTACCTATGGTATTTCTCCCTCTCTGTCTATCCCTCTACTTACCTATCTATTGTATTTCTTGCTTTCTCCCTCTACCTACCTACCTACTGTATTTCCCCCTCTCTATCTATCCCTCTACCTACCTACCTACCTACTGTATTTCTCGCTATCTATCTATACACCTACCTACCTACCTATGGTATTTCTCCCTCTCTGTCTATCCCTCTACTTACCTATCTATTGTATTTCTTGCTTTCTCCCTCTACCTACCTACCTACTGTATTTCCCCCTCTCTATCTATCCCTCTACCTACCTACCTACCTACTGTATTTCTCGCTATCTATCTATACACCTACCTACCTACCTATGGTATTTCTCCCTCTCTGTCTATCCCTCTACTTACCTATCTATTGTATTTCTTGCTTTCTCCCTCTACCTACCTACCTACTGTATTTCCCCCTCTCTATCTATCCCTCTACCTACCTACCTACCTACCTACTGTATTTCTCGCTATCTATCTATACACCTACCTACCTACCTATGGTATTTCTCCCTCTCTGTCTATCCCTCTACTTACCTATCTATTGTATTTCTTGCTTTCTCCCTCTACCTACCTACCTACTGTATTTCCCCCTCTCTATCTATCCCTCTACCTACCTACCTACCTACTGTATTTCTCGCTATCTATCTATACACCTACCTACCTACCTATGGTATTTCTCCCTCTCTGTCTATCCCTCTACTTACCTATCTATTGTATTTCTTGCTTTCTCCCTCTACCTACCTACCTACTGTATTTCCCCCTCTCTATCTATCCCTCTACCTACCTACCTACTGTATTTCTCGCTATCTATCTATACACCTACCTACCTACCTATGGTATTTCTCCCTCTCTGTCTATCCCTCTACTTACCTATCTATTGTATTTCTTGCTTTCTCCCTCTACCTACCTACCTACTGTATTTCCCCCTCTCTATCTATCCCTCTACCTACCTACCTACCTACTGTATTTCTCGCTATCTATCTATACACCTACCTACCTACCTATGGTATTTCTCCCTCTCTGTCTATCCCTCTACTTACCTATCTATTGTATTTCTTGCTTTCTCCCTCTACCTACCTACCTACCTACTGTATTTCTCCCTCTTTATCTATCCCCCTATCTACCTACCTACTACATTTCTCCCTCTCTGTCTATCCCTCTACCTACCTACCTACTGTATTTCTCCCTCTCTATCTATCCCTCTACCTACCTACCTACTGCATTTCTTTCTTTCTACCTCTATCTACCTACCTACCTACCGTCCCTACATCTTTCCTGACTCTTTATGCAGCCTGGGTTTGGGGCGGTGCTGGGGCTTAGGATGCCTGACAGCACCCTGAAATTCGGGGTAGCTGGTGAAGTATTTTAACGGAGACTTGGGTTAATGTCAGCGTTCCAAATAGCACCCAAAATTAAATCAGAGTCCGAGGCAAAGTATTGCTCCAAGTTCCAATTGATGAAGAGAGCTATGTCGGCATATCTGGGAAAACCCGAATCTGAAAGCTTCCCGGTTTTCCCGACCCAGCTGAAAGTTCCAGATCTTGCCCCCCACACCCACAAATCCATCCCATGGTCCAATCTGCCTACTGCCATGCTGGCTGCTTCCACCCATCCACTTCCGGTCAGGTGCAGAGATGCAAAGACAAAGGATGACCTTGGGCTTCTAGCAAGAATTTTGTTATGGCTACATCGCATAAGAACATAAGACTAGCCTTGCTGGAACAGGCCACAGCCCATCCAGTCCATCATTCTGTCTCACACAGCATTTTTACGTGCTTTTGAACTGCTAGGTTGGCAGAAGCTGGAACAAGTCACATGAGCTCACTCCATTATACGATGCTAGGTATTCAAACCACTGAACTGCCGATCTTTCTGGTCGACAAGCTCAGCGTTTTAGCCACTGAGCCACCACGTCCCTTCTTAGCCTATTAGTAGGATTTTTAAAAAAAAATAGCAATAGCTTTTAGAGTTATATACCACCCCATGGTGCTTTACAGGAGGAGTCCCCAACCTGTGGACCACAAACCATTACCAGGGCGCAGCCCAAAGGTGGGTTTCAAATTTTTTTAGAACCTCTGTAGGTGTGGCCTGCTTTGTGGGAGTGGCTTGCCAACCATGTGATCAGGTGGGAGTGGCTTGCCAACCATGTGATCAGGTGGGAGTGGCTTGCCAGTCATGTGACTGGGTGGGCATGGCCAACTTGTAAAATGTGGTGAAACTCACTTAACAACGCTCTTGCTTAGCAACCAAAATGTTGGCTCAGGAACTCTGGCATTTGAAGCACGCAAGTCTTAAAGCTGTCAAGTTACAAGACCCTCGCACCCCTCACCCTTCAGAAAAAAAACCCCAGGGGTGTTCAAACTTGACAGCTTTAAGACTTGTGGACTTCAACTCCCAGAATTCCTCCTCTCGCTCTTCCTCTGGATGATGGGCGTACGGGCGGGGGGAGGGAGCTGGAACCGGTTCTAAACAGCAATGTAGATTTGTGGAAACTCTTCTATAAAACTGGCAGGAACCCACCCCTGTTGCAGCCTGTTTGAATCCAGACCACATAAGTAACTGGTGTGTGCACTCACACACACTGACCCACTTGCATGAGCGTCACAGGGGCTCACGGCCCCACGCATGCAAGCATTGTGGGTGCTCTCCAGTGGTGGGTTTCTGCAGGCTCGCACCTACTCGCGAGAGCCGGTTGGTGAAATTTAGAGAACTGGTGAGAGGGGGTTCCACCGATGTACCTGGAAGTAAATCTGGCCCGCTGCTGCCAGTGACCCAATGGGAAGGAAAGGAAAGGAAAGGAAAGGAAAGGAAAGAAGGAAGAAAGAAAGAAAGAAAGAAAGAAAGAAAGAAAGAAAGAAAGAAAGAAAGAAAGAAAGAAAGAAAGAAAGAAAGAAAGAAAGAAAGAAAGAAAGAAAGAAAGAAAGAAAGAAAGAAAGAAAAAGAATTTATCATCACAATTGAGTCCAAAATTTTGGTTGCTAAGCAAGAGCGTTGTTAAATGAGTTTCACCATATTTTAAAAGCTGGCCACTCCCACCCTGTCACATGACTGCCAAGCCACGCCCACAAAATAGGCCACACCTACAGAGTAGGTTCTAAAAAAAATTGAAACCCACCACTGGTGCTCTCGGTCCCACTCACATGAGCAATGGGTGCTCGCCTGTCCTTCCACAACACCATCTCCTCTTTCCCCTCCTCCTCCCCTCCCTCGCTCTGGCCCACCAACCTGGAAAGATTGAAGAACTCATAAAACATATGAAGAATGGCTGCAGGATTTGGGTTTGGTAAGTCTAAGGAAAAGAAGGATTAGGAGTGACATGATAGCCGTATGCCATTATTTGAGGGGCTGCCACAAAGACGAGGGGGTCAATTTATTCCACTCAGCACCAGAGGGCCAGGCAAGGAACAATGGTTGGAAACTAATCGAGAAGAGAAGCAACCCTGGAGCAAGGGGAAACTTCCTAACAGTGAGGACAATTAAGCTGTGGAACAGCTTGCCACCAGAAGGTGTGGGTGCTCCATCCCTGGAGATGTTTAAGAAGAAACTAAACTGCCACTTATCTGAACTAGTATAGGTTCTCCTGCGTGAGCAGGGAGCTGGACTAGAAGACCTCCAAGGTCCCTTCCAGCTCTATTCTGATTGATGAATAATAAACGATCATCAGCACCTTGCGTGCATATTTATGACGGTGATTTGATGCCTGTGTGCACAAACAAAATCAATTTACAACGATGGTAACTAGGGAAAGTTTCAAATAGGTCATTCATAATGAAGGAGATTCAATCGCCGCTACCGTTTGAATCTTCAAATCAATTGAATCTTCAATTAGACTCACTGATCTGAATAATGTGCCTTTGAATTACTGTGAACAGGGCAACGGAATGTGAAGATTCAGTAGACTATCTAATTCTAAACCAAAATGTCATTTATTGTCATTTTCCCTTCATATATATACGAGGCTGTGCTGCTACTGAGAGTGACCTGCATACTAGATATTTTGTGTGTGTGTGTATCTGTGTATATGCATGTATATTAGAGCTGTTGTAATTCTAAGTAATTCTAATTCTACAATACAATACAATACAAGAGTTGGAAGGGACCTTGGAGGTCTTCTAGTCCAACCCCCTGCCTAGGCAGGAAATGCTATACTACCTCAGAAAATGACTATCCAACATCATTATTTTGTGTTTTTAAATAATGCCTGTGCGCCGCCCTGGGTCCTAACAAGGAGAAGGGTGGGGTATAAATTTAATAAAATAAAATAAAAAATAAAAATAAATCCTCCCAGAGGAAATAAAAGAGGAGCGAAAGGGGAGTTTGCAGGAGACCATCTTAAAGAATTTGCATTGTTGGGGCATTCACAACTTCTGGAGGCAACTTCTGTTCCACTGATTAATTGTTCTCACTGTCAGGAAGTTTCTCCTCAGTTCTAAGTTGCTTCTCTCCTTGATTAGTTTCCACCCATTGCTTCTTGTTCTGCCCTCAGGTGCTTTGGAGAATAGTTTGACTCCCTCTTCTTTGTGGCAACCCCTGAGATATTGGAAGACTGCTATCATGTCTCCCCTGGTCCTTCTTCTCATTAAACTAGACCTACCTAGTTCCTGCAACCGTTCTTCATATGTTTTAGTCTCCAGTCCCCTCATCCTCTTTCTTGCTCTTCTCTGCACTCTTTCCAGAGTCTCCACATCTTTTCTACATCATGGTGACCAAAACTGGATGCAGTATTCCAAGTGTGGCCTTCCCAAGGCCTTATAAAGTGGTATTAACCCTTCACGTGATCTTGATTCTATCCCTCTATTTATGCAGGCTTGATGAAAATTAAAGTTAGTGAAGAATAACATGGGATTGAGTCCCCAAATATAGAAGAGATATTTTGTTTTCTTACAGAAAAATGGAAATGGGAGAAAAGAAAGAAAATGAAAAAAACACGTCATTTTTAATTTTTTCTTAATAAGAATAGATTCAGAAGATGCCAAAGGTAAAAATCAACAGGCACAAAGATTGAACATTTATTAAATGTCAGGTTGATCAAACTTATCTCATACGGTTGTTCTGGCAGAGGTTACAAAAATGTCAGATGCGTTTTGACCTCCAACACGCTAATGACAAAAATCGCATAGCTCTGTTTGTTGCACAATAACCTCCCCATGTACAGGCTAGCCTTTGTCCCCTCTTCTCCTAAATTCCTGGGATCTGAGATCCTGTGGAAAAGAGAAAATTACAATCCGACTGAGTCACTTGGTTTGTGATTCACAATATTTTCTAAATAGCAATAGCCCTTAGATTTACATGCCGTTTCACACTGCTTCACAGCCCTCTCTAAGTGGTTTGCAGAGTCAGCCTCTTGCCCCCCAACAGTTTGGGTCCTCATTTTACCCCCCTCGGAAGGATGGAAGGCTGAGACAACCTTGAGCCAATCAGGATTGAACTACGGGCTGTAGGCAGAATTAGCCTGCAATACTGCATTTAACCACTACTCCACCATGGCAGATGGATGGATGGATGGATGGATGGATGGATGGATGGATGGATGGATGGATGAGAGACAGATAGATAGACAATCTATATAAATAAAAATGTAACAAGAGTTTGTTCAAAACTGCTAATCTCCTAAAGTACTGCACCGATCACTTCCAAATTTTCATACAACGTTCCTTTCAACTACGGCACCAATGATATATATATATATAGATTGTGTAGATGTTACACCTGTGCCAGGGACATGCAACAGAAATGTAAAAAAGGTAGGTGGATGGGTACAGAGAGAGCAGTGGGCCACAGGTGTTATGTCATCCTTTATGACATACTCTGAGGGAGAAATACAGTAGGTAGGTAGGTAGGCAGCTATAGGGATAGAGAGAGGGAAGGAGAAATGCAGTAGGTAGGTAGGTTGGTAGGTAGGTAGGTAGGAAGGGGGATAGCGAGGGAGAGGGAGAAATGCAGTAGGTAGTGGTAGGTAGGTAGGTAGGTAGGTAGGTAGGTACGTAGGTAGAGGGAGAGAGGGAGAGAGGGAGAAATACAATAGGCAGGTAGGTTGGGGGTTATACGGTGGTTGTGTGTACATGTTTGTGTGTGCAGGTGTAGATCTACACACAGATTGGTTGGCCATTTAACCAGACTGGGCCACAGCAATGCATGGCCGGGAACAGCTAGTAATACAATAATACAATAGCAGAGTTGGAAGGGACCTTGGAGGTCTTCTAGTCCAACCCCCCGCCTAGGCAGGAAACCCTATACCGTATCAGACAAATGGCTACCCAACATCTTCTGAGATATTGGAACACTGCTATCATGTCTCCCCTAGTCCTTGTTTTCATTAAACTAGACATACCCAGTTCCTGCAACCGTTCTTCATATGTTTTAGTCTCCGGACAGAGGAAACAATAGACGATAGACGATAGATGATAGATAAAAATATCAATAGCTAAAACTTATATACCACTTTACAGCTCTCTCCAAATGGTTTAGAGTCAGCCATCCTGCCTCCAAAATCTGGGACCTCATTTTACTCACCTCAGAAGGATGGAAGGCTGAGTCAATCTTGAGCCCAGTGAGAATCGAACTCCTGACTATGGGCAGAGTTAGCTTGCAGTACTGCAGTCTAACCACTGCGCCACCATGGCTCTTAGAATCCAGAAAGCGGGTTTAATTTAGCAAACAGGCCAACCTTCGCAAACCAATGCAGCCTCTCAAAAAGTATTGCAAAGAACTGTATCTGCTGCTGTGGCCTAAAGGTGGCTTGCCTCACAAGCAGGAGGTGGTGAGTTCGATCCTAGGTAGAGGCAGATGTAAGGTCTCCTGCTTGGGCAGGGGGTTGGACTAGAAGACCTCCAAGGTCCCTTCCAATTCTGTTACTCTGTTTAAGGCAGGGGTCTCCAACCTTTGCAACTTTAAGTCTGAAGGACTTCAGCTCCCAGACTTCTTCAGCCAGCTTTGCTGGCTGGAGAATTCTGAGAGCTGAAGTCCTTCAGACTTAAAGTTGCAAAGGTTGGAGACCCCTGGTTTAAGGCATAGTAAAAGTGATGGGTTTGACAGAGGTGGCAAATTAACTATTCTGATTAAAGAGAAGAACTCCCCCCCCCCCCCACACATTTGGTTTCCACTTGCAAACCGCCTGTGGAAGCAGAAAAAAAATAAATACCCATGACATTTTCATTTTAGGTTTTGATAACTGGATCAACTTTGTTGCTATAGAGATTGTTTGCATTCTGCTAGAAGTGCAGAGCAAAGACATTGGGGCTGCAACTGTATTTTGCAACTGTATTTTGAAGACACTGGTTTTCTTTCCTTTTTACCTTCAAACTCTCTTTCCTTCTGATCTTTTATTTCCATTTGCATTTTATATGACGATAAACTCTAAACCAACCCCTCCCCCTTCTTAAAAATGAATAGGGAAAAAAAGGCTGAAGCCCATTCTTACTTGTCATACTTACAATAATACAATACAATAGCAGAGTTGGAAGGGACCTTGGAGGTCTTCTAGTCCAACCCCCTGCCTAGGCAGGAAACCCTATACCGTTTCAGACAAATGGCTATCCAACATCCTCTTAAAGACTTCCAGTGTTGGGGCATTCACAACTTCTGGAGGCAACTTCTGTTCCACTGGTTAATTGTCCTAACTGTCAGGAAATTTCTCCTCAGTTCTAAGTTGCTTCTCTCCTTGATTAGTTTCCACCCATTGCTTCTTGTTCTACCCTCAGGGGCTTTGGAGAATAGCTTGACTCCCTCTTCTTTGTGGCAACCCCTGAGATATTGGAAGACTGCTATCATGTCTCCCCTAGTCCTTCTTTTCATTAAACTAGACATACCCAGTTCCTGCAACTGTTCTTCCTATGTTTGAGCCTCCAGTCCCCTAATCCTCTTTCTTGCTCTTCTCTGCCCTCTTTCAAGAGTCTCCACATCTTTTCTACATCGTGGCGACCAAAGCTGGATGGCGTATTCCAAGGTCTCCTGCTTGAGCAGGGGGTTGGACTAGAAGACCTCTACAGTTCCTTCCAGCTCTGTTTATTCTTTGATTTATTCAAAGTTATAATGGCATTGAAAAAAGGGACTCGTGACCGTTTTTCACACATATTGACCATTGCAGCATTAAATGCTTAGCAACCGACTCACAGTTATGACGGTTGTAGCATCTCGGGGTCATGCGATCCCCTTTTGCGACTTTCTGAACAGCCCAGTGAATGGGGAAGCCAAATTCACTTAACAGCCGTGTTACTAACTTAAGAAACGCGACGATTCGCTTAACAACGGTGGCAAGGAAAATTGTATAATGGGGGCAAAACTATCTTGCTTAGGAACGCAAATTTTGCTCTCCATTGTGGTCGTAAATTGGGAACTACCTGTAACTTAAAAATTTAATCAGCAATGGTCTTTTCTTATGCACGACCTTGGAGGTTTCCAGTATCACCATTCATTAAATCACCCTTAATCTACGTTTCAAGAGACAAAGTGGGTGACAGGGGAGGGGGGGGGGAATTCTCCTTAAATCCTTACAGATGTGGACTAGCAATAAACAGCGAAAGTGTTATTTGATGAGGGAAAGTGAACAGATGTTGTGTCCGCTTTCTCAATTACATCCCTATCTATTAAATTTATATGCTATCAGATCAAAGCTGACTCACAGGGGCTGCAGAGTAGCACTGAAGACGTCCACAGTAGACGATAAAATACAAACCTCTACCCTACAGCCTCCAATATCAAATAATAAAATGTCCATTGTGGGTATCATAAAGCACCCTGGAAAGTAACGCAATGTGACAACAACCAGGAAAGCAATCCTCAATTGCATTAACAGAGGGATGCAATCCAGGAAGGAAGTCTTTAAGAAGATGTTGGGAGGCCATTTGTTTGAACCGGTATAGGGGCTTCCTGCCTAGGCAGGGGGTTGGACTAGAAGACCTCTAAGGTCCCTTCCAACTCTGCTATTGTACTGTAAGATCAAGGGAGGTGCTAATATCACGCTATAAAATCTTAGTAGGACCACTCCTAGAGTAGTGCATCCAGTTTTGGTCAGTACACTATGAAAAAGATGTTGAGCCTTTAGAAAGAGTGCAGAGAAGAGCAACCAGGATGAGGAGGGGACTGGAGGCTCAAACATATGAAGGACAGTTGCAGGAACTGGGCATGGCTAGTCTAGTGAAGAGAAGGACCAGGGGAGACATTTACAATACAATACAATACAATACAATACAATACAGTACAATACAATACAATACAATACAATACCAGAGTTGGAAGGGACCTTGGAGGTCATCTAGTCCAACCCCCAGACTAGGCAGGAAACCCTATACTGGTTCAGACAAATGGCTATCCAACATCTTCTTAAAGATTTCCAGTGTTGGGGCATTCACAGCTTCTGGAGGCAAGCTGTTCCACTGATTAATTGTTCTCACTGTCAGGAAATTTCTCCTCAGTTCTAAGTTGTTTCTCTTCTGGATTAGTTTCCACCCATTGCTTCTTGTTCTGCCCTCAGGTGCTTTGGAGAATAGTTTGACTCCCTCTTCTTTGGGGCAACCCCTGAGATATTGGAGCACTCCTATCATGTCTCCTAGTCCTTCTTTTCATTAAACTAGACATGCCCAGTTCCTGCAACTGTTCTTTATATGCTTTAGCCTCCAGTCCCCTAATCGTCTTTGTTGCTCTTCTCTGCACTCTTTCCGGAGTCTCCCCTCCTTTTTCACACCGTGGCAACCAAAACTGGATGCAAATATTCCAAGTGTGGCCTTCCCAAGGGATTACAAAAGTGGTATTAACCCTTCACGGGATCTTGATTCTATCAATTGATTCATACTGAAGCTCAGCTTGTGAAACCGGCCCATTAAATTAAGTTGAAGTGAACAGATAACGGTTCCCTGAGGGGAGGGGAGAGAAAATGGCGCCAAGCCGAATGAGTCAGAAACCCAATTGGGGGTTCATTGAGCATCCCACATACCTGTTGGGCAAAGCTGCAGGCCTGAGGCAGAAATTTATTTATTTATTTGGATTATTATTTTTTACCCTGTCTTTATTATTTGTATAAATAACACAAGGCAAACATGCCTCATACTCTTTCCTCCTCCTATTTTCTCCCCCCCCCCTCCTGCCAACAACAACCCTATGAGGTAAGTTGGTGTTATGGGCCACCACCAGAGCTGGCAGCAGAGTCAGACATTGAGGAGGGTTGGGGAGGAACCTGGGCCAGTCCTGGAGTCTGAGGGAGGCTCTGAGGAGGGCTCTGTGTTGGAGGCAGAGAGGGGGCCAGGGCCGTCTGACAGTTATCAGCTGCCTTCAGAATCAGACATCAGTGAGGCAGAAGAACAGCTGGAGCCTGTTCCCAGTGTGTGCATGCGCAGAGCTGCCAGACGAAGGGAACAGCTAAAGAACAGGGTTCGACTTGGGAGGAAGGCCACAGGTGGAGGATGAATGGCCCCTCCCAGAGGAAATAAAAGAGGAGCAAAAGGGGAGTGGAGTTTGCAGGAGACCGTTAGTTCGCTTCATTGGTTGGTGACTCTCCGAGACTCCTGGCCAAGTTCTGCAGATCTCGGCCTGGCAGCTCTCCAAGCCAGAGAAGGTCTGTGACCGTAAATCTTCCCTTAAAAGACTTTGCTGGATGCGAAGGAGCAGAATTCACAGTCAATTCATAAAAGGGTTTTTTGTTGGGACAAAGAGTTTGCTTCACGCTCTTGGGAAGCCTCGGTCAGAAGAGTTGGGCTGCGAGAGAGTAACTGGTCCAAAGTCACCCAGTCGGCATTTGTGCCTAAGGCAGGACTAGAACTCATCATCTCCTGGTGATTGGCGCAAGTCACTCAGATGGCTTTCATAACTAAGGCGGGACTATAACTCACAGTCTCCTAACGATTGGTCCAAAGTCACCTAGCTGGCTTTCATACCTAAGGTGGGACTAGAACTCACAGTCTCCTGGATTCTAACCTGGTGCTTTAACCAGGGTCTAAAAATAAGATTTAATTTGGGCAATGAGAAATCTAGACCATGTAAGATGAAAAGTGAACTTTGTTAATGTTAGTGGGACTGTTGTTTTACAATACAATACAATACAATACAATACAATACAATACAATACAATACAATACAATACAATACAATACAATACAATACAATACAATAGCAGAGTTGGAAGGGACCTTGTAGGTCTTCTAGTCCAGCCCCCTGCGTGGGCAGGAACCTTCCATCAATACAATAGAATACAATAGCAGAGTTGGAAGGGACCTTGTAGGTCTTCTAGTAGGGGACCTTGTAGGTCTTTCTTCTCAGTTGTTCTCTGATTAGGACAAGCCTCTTGTATGTAAACAGAGAGCAAACCTTACTCCCTCCTTGCACTGATGATATTACCTAGTTGGGTAATGAAAAGTTTGCATGAAAACAACCAAGAGCTCCAAGAGCACCAAGGACCCCATGATCATTGTCCTCCCCCCCCCTCCTCCTCTTTCTCCTGCACACCCCACTTCCTTTTAGCACTGATGATGTTACCTAGTTGGGCAATGAAACATCTGCAAGAAAACAACCAAGCTCAGAGAGCACCAAGGACCCTACAGCTCAACCCTGAGCTAAGCTTTTCTCTTCTATTGGTGTTCCCAAACTTGGCAACTTTAAGACTTGTGGACTTCAACTCCCAGAATTCTCCAGCCAGCAGAGCTTGGGAACCTCTGGTGTACAATCTACTAAAGCGAGCAATTCGAGTAGGGATGCAACCCTTGTTATTTTGGGGGGCTGGGGGCAAGGGATGGAGGTTTTGTGAATTGCGCAAATGATGTTCCTTGGCTAGCGCCCATGCAAAGCATTGTGCAGATCCACAAAAGAGACAAATTAACGTCCTGTATTGTCAACAGTGCCTGGGGAAGAGGGTTAAAAAGTCAATCGGGGCAGCCAGAACTGTACAATTAAAGCCGTGCCATTTTTTTTAATACACACTGCAGGGTTTTAATTGCAGAGTGTTGGTTAACATTGTGATTGTTTTGA